>JALMQS010000068.1:6189582-6236167 GCA_024734495.1 Forficula auricularia
GTGATTTTTTATTGTAAATATCTCCAGTAAATTCGAGGTTCAATGATATATTTTATTGCAAAAAAAGAAACCTGCTTATGTTTCAAAAAGCTAATTTTTAATTTTTTTTTTTTACTTTATCTATTCAACTAATAGTAGTATAATTCAAGAGTAAGTGCCAAAATCTTAATTTTCCATAAGACTCTGAGAAAATGGTTACATTTAAAAAAATTTACGGTGAGCTAATGTTTGATTAACTTGCCGAAAACGCGAATAAAAACTTAAACTATTATAAAAAATTTAATTATAGTTATAATCTAATATTTTTTATTTAACATTAGCGGATAAAGGACCGCCTTAAACTAATATATAATAATAATATATAATTTATTTATACGTATAATAAATACTGCACAAATAAAATAAACAATATGAAAAAAAGTACATAATTAAAAAAATTAAATTAAAATTATCATCCTGCTAACCAAGTGGACCCGAGTTCGAAGATCCGACTCGAGGCATTCGGCAAAATCTGACCCCCGGGGTAGAGACAAAATTTAAAAAATATATAGTATCGTAAATTGGCTTAGGCTTAGGAAGGCGAAAAGCCACAAAAAAAATTAAAAAGTTACATACATCTTTTTTCTTTTTCTTCAAGCCCCATACACGATTTTGAGCGTAGGCAATTACTATGGAGAGTATCGTCTCTATTGTAATTTTCCTGGTAAAATTTTTCACAAGGTTGGTTTCCCGTTGCCTTGTATATTTTGGACAAGGATTAAAAGTAAAGTCGAGATTTGATTCCTTCCTTATCCACTGCTCTACCAGTCCCTCATTTTTTACCTGACCTATTAAAATTAACTAAGATCAAAATAGAGGGAGTCAATAATAAGTCAAAAAACGTTCAAAGGGGCCGATGCTCAAATAAAATTAGGGGACCTCTACTGTAGACAATAAGATTTTTCATAGTATATATTTTTGTTTTACATGATAGGAAAATTTATCACTAATTCATTTGTAATTGATAGGAAAAATTAAAAACTTTTTCAATACTCGGTACGTTCTCTGGTTGCAGCCCACCCCCATTAATAAATTTAAATATAAAAAACTATTAAAAATGAATTTTTTAATTTAATAATTTGGGATAAATTAAAAGCACCTGTCAGTTTATTTAGGCTTGTATCATAACAACCCCTTAATAAATCTCAATAAAATCATTCAAAATAATATTTTCTGTATTTTGAATTTCTAGAGCTAGAAAGCCCAAAATCTAACAAGTTTTCCGCATTAGAAATACAAACATTTTACATTTTAGCTCCAGAATGAAATTTCTGACTTTGTGTTCTTAACATTTCGTGGGTATCGGAAAAAAATCATGATTGAAAATTATTTTCAATATTAGGGTCGCCTGGAAAACAAACGAGTAATGATCTGAAAGATATTAATTTGCCGATGGTAATAGATTCAAATTTACTAGAAAATCATAAGATGGTTACATCTATTAAATCCTATGGAATGGAATATTTTTAATTATATGTCAGAGGGGTTGTTTTTTTTTTTTTTTTTTACCCCCTCGGGAATCGAGCCCGAGTGCCAGTAACAGCAATCCGGGCCATCTGGCTCACCTGCGGGATGCGAACCTCTCTGACATATGTAAACGCGTAAAATATTTTACTCAAAGATTGATATCTTAATTTGTAAAATTTCGTGATATAGTGATTCTAAATTTAAACATATAGCCATGTCATATAATTTAAATAAAGGTGGTTGAGTGTTTCGAATTTTGAAGAAATTCAAAATTCTAAGGGCAATGGAATGACTTTTCCTAATTTAATATGAAAGATATTAATTTGCCGATGGTAATAGATTCAAATTTACTAGAAAATCATAAGATGGTGTCATCTATTAAATCCGATGGAATGGAATATTTTTAATTATATGTCAGAGGGGTTGTTTCCCGCAGGTGAGCCAGATGGCCCGGATTGCTGTTACTGGCACTCGGGTTCGATTCCCGAGGTGGTAAAAAAACAACCCCCCTGACATATAATTAAAAATATTCCATTCCATCGGATTTAATAGATGACACCATCTTATGATTTTCGAGTAATGATCGGTTAAACAAAATATACTTGATTGAAATTTTTCCCATTAATACCAGTACAGTGTCATGGAAATCCAAAATAGTTTTTTCGTTGAATGGCAAACGCTATCAGGGTTTCCGAGCAATTTGGTATTTTATAAATTTTATTTTTTTGACCAAAACAACATGGTTTTGTGTTCTGAATTAATAGCTATAAAATTCGGTTAGAGGTAAAGTATTTAAGACTTGACAATATTATACAAAGTTATTAATTTATGATAGTATTAATCTCTGGTTTTGAGCTAAAACACTCACATTAAAAAAAAAAATCCGCATATCAGGAGCTTTTCTTTATTAATATTTATTTACATTCCGAACATATCCAAATCACTTATATTCTAAGATTATTTTTATTGAATACCCAATACTACACAATAAATAATTATTATCAACCAATTAAAATTAAATAACAGTCTTGTATTAGCCTTCGAACTGTAAAAATCGTCCAGCTCAGATAAGCTTATAGTCATATTATCCCCCCCCCCCCTTAAAAATATTTAATATATGCAATTTAAAAAAAAAAATTTCTTACTTCACATTAAAATAACAAGTACCTAAAGGTTTGGATCATATCTAAGCAGAAGAGGTACTATATGGGATATTGTATTGAAAACGGCCTCTCCTACTCTGTAAAAATAAATAATTTATCAAAAGCATTTTAAAAATATGATTCTCACTATAATGAATGTGATTCTAGGCCATTTCAAGTAGTTCTACAGGGTGGGGCGCGGTCACTTCTTTATTTTAAAAAATCATAACACAAAAAGTATTGGCAGTATTGATATAATTATTTTTTCTGTATACAGGAGTACATTTAAAGTTTTATTTCATTAGGTTTTAAAAACTTCTCGAAGGTGGCCACTGTCCTCGTCAATACACTGAGAATTTTGACATTTCAAGAAGTCGTTTTTAAAACCTAATTAAATAAAACTATAAATGTACCCCTGTAAACAGAAAAAATAATTAAATCGATACTGCCAATACTTTTTGTGTTATGATTTTTTCAAATAAGGAATTGACCGCACCCGACTCTGTAGAAGATAAAGAAAGCAAAATAAATTTAATTTCTATATACATATGATCGGATAATTCCAGGTATATTGAAAGATTTAGTACTTTGACTTTGATGATCTCATTCATTTCTTATTCGTTTATCTCTATATGTTAATTTATTGAATAAAGCAAAAAAATAATTGCTGCCCCAATGACCAATATAAATTGTACCTATATATAATCGTAATTTAGATTAGTCACTGCCACAGAATTGGTTAGAACTGAAATGCCAAGTCGAAGTGTACAAACAAAATTTCCAAGAAAAGATATAAAATTTCTGAAGGCAATAATAAAACAACAGGCAAAGTGAAGGAGGCGGTGGATTTTTCGCGATATCCAGAGTGAATTAAGGGCATGATAAAAAAATAAACTCTTCAGTCCGCTTTTATAACTTTGTTTATAGAGATGGGTTCATTCTTGGACTCACGTTTCGCATCGCAGTCGTACTCGTATATTCAAAATACCATTAACCCAACTTTTTATTATCTGCTGAATATTTTCTTTTTTACGAAGTAAAATGCTAATTTATTACCAGTACAGTTCACAGAGAGTTTTGATTTTATATCCTCTTTACTTTTGTTTCATTATTATTATATAAAATACTTTATTTCTATTAAATCTAAGCAAAGAATGAAGAACATCACTGTCATTATATACATCTAAATCAGGACTGTCCAACACGTGGCCCTCGGGCCGCATGCACTGCAATGAGTGTAGCCCAACATAAAATCATAAATTTCCTTAAAACATTGAGATTCATATGTAAAGATATATTTGTTCGCTTTTTCGAAATATGAATGTACATTTGTACAATACGTGAACCTTTTTTCAAGAATAAAATTCACAACTAAAAGCAAAATTATAAGCTCAACTACCTATATAAGATAAAAAAAATAATGAAGTTTCGAATATTTAAAAATTCTTCTTCTTCGCATGTTTTCATTTTCTAAAATATTTATTATTACAGCAATTTGTATACTACGACACCAACCAAGTCTATAGTTATCATTCTAATACAGGAGGAATTGGGGGAGGGGAGGTTTATAGAACAATCACAATTAATTGATAATTTCTCTTCTGGACTAAAACTTGTCAGTGCTTGTCATTTAGATGTCAATAGAAAATAGATAGTCAGGGATTATTATATCCGTGACCATTTTAAAAAATAAATTATTATTCTTCAAATCCTTTGTTAATCCCATTCGATTTAAACCAGGGCTGTCCAAATCGTGGCCCAATATAAAGTCATAAAATTTCTTAAAACATTGAGATTTATATATAGATACTGGAAAACACACATCAATTTGGCCTGATAATTTTTTTTCTCTAAAATAAGAAATCTGGAAATCTACTGTGAAGTTTTCGAAAAATAAAAGTGCTAATTTTAAATTTTGAATCTGGAACTAAATCAAGATTTTCGAAAAAATAATCATCATTTTGGTCCATTTTTTATTCCATTTTCATTAGAAATAAATTTTCTACTTGCAAACTTTTTGAGTGAATGTTCTAGAACAATAATTAGATACCGATCTGAAAGAACGATTGAATATTGTCTCTTTATTAGAATTTTATATTAATTATCTAACCAGGAAAAAATACCTATAAACAAATACTATACATAATATCACTCTCTGCAAGTATGTAGGTATGTATTTACATAATATGTATATTATTCGAGAAGCTGTTTTCAAGTATAAAATTTACGAAAAGTAAAATTAGAAGATCACAAAAAAATATATAAGTAAAAAATATAAAGTTCTTATTTATACATTATTAACTATCTTTTTTGAATACAAAATATCAATAGAATTATAATATTTTATCCGCGGTCCGAAAAATTTGTTTTTTCTTCAAATGTGGCGCGTGTAAGCCAAAAGTTGGACACCCCTGATCTAAATGGTACTATATTTATTTTAGAATCTCTGTCTCAAATTATAATCCATTCCAATTAATTATTTTCGTTATTACAAAGGCTTTGAAATCTAGAAATGCTTTAATAATTATAAAAGACAAGGAAGGATTCTGGACACCTTTGAAATGTATACTATAGCGAATTGTTGAAAATTGAATGGGTAGAAATATATGAAATTTGGTTGAGTTTGCTCAAATGGCATAGATTTTTATTTTTTGACCCCCCCCCCCCCTAATTTTGGCGCCAGATAAAAAATATTTTCGTTATTATAGGTTCGTTTTATTTTTCTTGTTATTTTAGTTTGAAAATATTATAATTTAAAGTTTTAACCCCCCCCCCCCTTTAATTTTAGGTCGATATGCACCAAAATCTAATCATTTCTCAATTTTAATGCACCAAAACTACATGTGAAATTTGGTTTTGTTATTCACACTATTTTTTGAGCTAGCTTGTCCACAAAATTTGGTAACGCACAGACTAACTAACAGACATTTTGACAAAAAACATTTTATCTCGAAAAATATAATTTTTTTTGATGTTCACTTATTAGAACATTTTGGACACCGAAATGCCATGGTTTCCCCCAATTTTTTAAATCAAAATAGTTTTAGTCGTTTTTTAGATATTTCGAAAAAAAAGAAGCAAAAAAACGACTTTTTTCTTGCACGATTACAAACCTTGACCATATCCTGTATGGTAAAGTAAAAAGACATGCTGAAAATAATTTTACTTCAAGTATCACATTTTAAACACAATAGAGAAAAGAAATCGAGTTAATTCTCTACTTAAGCCCTTCCGCAGGCTTTGCATAATTTCACTTTTTTAACAAATCCTTGTGGAGTTCCATATAACAGAAAATTGCATGTGAGCAAAGCACTCACCACTCCTTTCGTCGACCCTGGATGTCTAATTTTTTCTGCCATTTCTTAATCCTATTGCCTGTCTTTTATTTCTCGATAATAATTAATAATATAAAAAAAATGAGTGAAAGTATGTTGAGTGTCTGGGTGAGTTCATATTATACGAGAGTTCACAATATAATAAGATAACCCTGGGATTCATTCCTTCGCTCATTATCGTAATTTGATTCTTAGAATGTTTCGTTTGCTGACGCCGCCGCCGTTGCCATCTCACTTTTCCCTTCCCAGTAACAAATCCATTTTCATATTGCCAGTTTGTCAAACTTGCTCCGATTTCTAGACAAATCATTATTTAAATGGGATCAAGATCGAAGAACGAGACTGAGATTCAATTCTATTTGGAATAATATCCAATTTCTTTCCCCGAAAATGTACTTCAAGTAAGCATCTTCGCCTTGAATAGAGAATTTACTAAGAAATGTATACATTATTAACATTCCTTTACTCGAGATATTTCTTGTTACAACTTTACCTTTAAACTTAGTTAATTATAAATAAATACGTTAATGTTATATTGAATATTACTAAGTGGACAGCCGGAGTATTAAATTCATTCTAAAATTTTTATTTTCCTCTTCATCATTATCATCGAGTATAAACAGTCATAAAACTGGTTTGACGCAAACACTCGCCTTCACTCAACTCTTTTTGAGACCACCTTTTCATTCTTCAACTTCTCTATAAGTTCCACATCCCATATCGTTCATTATCTGGTGGAAATACTCTTATTTGGATCCTATCTTCTTTCCCACTTCGCCTTCTAAAATATCCCTTAGCAACCATCCGTGTCTTAATGTGTGCCCTATCATTCGAGCTCTTCTATTCTTCAGATTCTTCCATAGTGTTCTCTTTCCTAAAATCTTTTCCAAAAATGCCTCGTTAGTAATATGAACCACCTATTTAACATTTTCTTATGCAGAACGACATTTCGAGATCTTTACAAGATCGATTACATAATTTCAGCTCTATATCTCAAATGGGTGTGAGCTGCAGTGGGTTCAAAATTGGCTCGAAATTGTTCGTGTAAATAGCGTACAGTGTGTACTCTCAATCCTCAAACTTGGTCTGCGCACTTTGTGAGCTTTGATGATCTTGTTTTCTTTTCTGCTCATAAGCTGATATGATTTTTTGTAAATTTTTCAATTCTGATAGCTAATGAAAAAAAAGTCAATATTAATAAACTGCATCTTTGTGTCAAGTTTAAGCGTTCTAACTCAAATTGACGGATGCCGAAGAAATTGCCACATAACTAAAAATTTTGGAAAACATATCGAGTCTTTGAAAATTTTTCCTGTTTTGTTTTAATGTAATATATCACTATGTAAAAAAAAAGGAAAAGTTTAAACTTAAGCCATATCTAAATTAAACATTTTTAATGAGAAAATCTGATGCATTTTTTCTCGTTAAAAATGAATAATCTTTATTTGTTTCAGCTGAAACCTTTCTTTCAATAAACAGCTCAACTAGCAAAGGCTAAAATCTGCATTAAGTAAATAAATCTGAATCATAAATTACCATCAACACATTATATTGAAACTTGTAGTTTAGTCCAATTTAGTTCTCGCTGCCTCATTTAATTTTAGTCTAGTAAGTAGATACTGTCGAAAAACTTCATTGGAAAGATTAGATTGATCGAATCGGGTTTCATTTCCACCCACTCTTCTTGTTTGCTTTAATTTGCCAGTGACTCATTGCATGTAACATAGCAGAGCGTAAACATAGACTTTAAGTTTTTAATTCGTTCCAGCCAGAGGGACGGCGACTATTCAGGCGATTATGAGCTTGATGATGGATTGAACCTGATTGACAACCCTCCCTTCCACCATTGCGAATGCTGCTTTCTTTCTCAGGATGATTCCCGTTTGTTCCAATATCAAGATTCATAACAACAGACCAAGAAAGTTGAATCAGGGAGAGTAGACCTATAAACAAATACAAAGAATTGTAAATGGTTTCGTTTGAAATGCAATGGATTCATTTTTTAGTTAAAGGCATTCTTAATCCCTATTCTTCTTCTTCTTCTTTAATGTGCCATACTCGGTCGATTACTCTAGAGAATGTTCTCTTCAGCAAAAAGTTCTGGGAAGTTATTCCCTGAGGATATTTCCCGTAACCTTCTTCTGTAATTTCTAAGACACCTGCGTATAATGGCACTGATGTAAATAGAATAAACTTTTCTTTATCACTTATAAAATAAAATTTAAGTAATCAGTTGTATATATTACTATTTTAAAAAATTGCGACATTGCTTCAAATTGTGGAGATATCTCCACAACAAAAACAAAAGTCTCTTTGGTAACTAAGTGATCGCAATTAATATAGATGTTCATATAAATATAAATTTATTAGGTGGTTCAAGAGGATAGCAGGTCTTCATTTTTATTAATATCGCGGAATTAGAGGTTCAAAGTATTACCTCACAGTAAATGGTAGGATTTCGGAGTTCATTGTAGGAGCTAGGCGGCTTACAGTGCTCTAAATCGGTTCTATTCGGGCCAGAGGGATAAAAGTAGTACTTAAATTTCGACTCGGGATTACACTCAAAGAATAATAATAATAAAACTTTTTTATTCTCAAATTTATTATTATTATTAGGCCAGTACAGAGCCGCAAAAATAAATAAAGAATGGTTTAAACTAATGACATTGCATTGGTTAGGATTTGGGCACACGTTTCTCAGTTGCTTAGAGGTTATTTAATAATGTTTTTTTATGGAAAATATTTTCTTTACCAAAATCTGGTCTTTTATTAATTGAGTTTTTAAAGAAAATCTTGTTTGAATTGAGTTTTTATAGCTTAAAATTTCTATCATTTCTAAAAGTTATCAGGATTCTAAATGCGTTTAGTTTGAAGTTCTTAAAAGTAAATTTAAATACTTATTTGATTTGATTTTTCAAAAAAAAACTGTAGAAAAACTTGATTTTCACAAAATTTGAAGTGAGAAAATCCATTGAGTACTCGAATTGAAAATTGATTAAAAACCATCACGTTTTGCTTCCAAATTCTGGTTTTCAAATGTTGATCGATATAGTGAGAACCAAACAAGCCATCGATTTTCGATGTCTTCGTCATAGCTGTCTTCTTCCTTTCCTAATGATCTCCTGAAGAACTGCTCATTGTTCTCCAGCTGACATGGACATGGGTAGTTGGAGAGTAGAGCAAGAAATCAACCTCAAGGCCAGATGGAAGACCAACTTGTCAAAAAACATTCATCAGCCCCGCTCTAACATTTAAATAAATTCCTGTATTGACACTCGAATCAGAACCAGCGCGGCGAGAGCCATTCTTCTCTTAAAAATTTTTTTGTTTAAAAATACATTCAATTTGATTTCAGGTAGGTATTTAATTCATACTTAACTTTGTATAAAATTCACTATTTAAAATGCGTTTAGATTTTTGAAAATTAATATTTTATTTTTTTTAGAAATTCTCAATGAAGTTGATAAGGGTCTCCCTTATCATCAACTACCCTTCCAAGAGAAAGTTAAAAAAACTAATTTTTTTCGAGATATTCAAACGAAAATATACTCTTTTCACTCTGTATAAAATTTACTATTAAAAATGGGTTTAGTTTTTTGAAAATTAATATTTTATTTTTCTAGAAATTCTCAATCAAATTGATAAGGGTCCCCCCTTATCATCAAATACCCTTCCAAGAGAAGGTTAAAAAACTAATTTTTTTTCGAGATATTCAAACGAAAATATACTCGTTTAAAAAAATATATATTGAATTGTGTTTAGATTAATTTATAAGAAAATGTGAAAACTTTTTTAAAATTTGGCACTCTTTTCGCAAATTATAGTTATTTCTATTATAAAAATTGATTTGTCAACTAGAAAATTGAAATTCGGCAGAGAATGAATTTATTAATGCAAACTTGTAATTCAATTTTTAACTACAACCCTTTACACATGTAACAATTCGATTTTTTCCCATTTTCTGCATTTTTGAACCATAAAATCTGAAGCTAGAAAGCCCGTTCGTATTTAGAAATGTCTGAAACCTGGAGTAAAATTATTTTCAAGCATTGGAAATATAAAGATTTTAGCACCAAAACAAACTTTTGTTCTTCAGTTATAGTAGATATTGAAAGTCAGAAAAAAAATGCTTGAAAATAATTTTACTCCATGTTTTATTTCTAAATGCGAATAAGAAAAAAATTGAATATTTGCTTAGCGTATAAAATAATTAAAATTATCAATTCCAGGTAGACAGTCAGAATAATAAACTTGAGTTAGATTATTTAAATTTCCTGCAAGTTATAATAAATAACCCAAGTCAATTAGATTGGCGCGTGATAAACGGTGAACAACATTTCCCATAAGAATATATATGTATATATTAGGGGCGATTTACTTTGAATTATTAATTCTATATATTATAAGAGTTGATTAAACTACGATACTAGCTAGATTTCACATAAATCAAACAAATATATTTGATGAGTTTTATCTCGATATATATTTCGGGTATTGTGACGTCACAATATCACTTTTATTATTTTTTTGAAAAAAATTAAGTGTTTTTGCTAAATATTGCTTGGTTGGAATAATAATAATCTGAAATCTATAAAATATATTTGAAATTTTTTTAAATTTTTTTAATTTAAGTTATGTGACATCACAATTTTTAAGATCCCCGGGGCCCCCTGTAACATTTTGTCACGAATCTGAGATGGCCCCCCCCCATTACTTTGTGACGTAATTTATGGACGGCCCCTATATCTTAAATAACTTTTTCGAGAATTGTTAGCTGAAATTGTGAACTTGTCTTTTTGGATGTCGTATGAAACTTGCATGAAGTAATTTAAGCTTATTATTCTTTTCTTTCAGTAAGCAAAACGCCGTTTAGATTAAAACTCGTTTTCACCTGTTGAAAGATAATAAGAGGTTTATTTCCAAATCATCAATCTTATCAGCTAAGTCTCTACTGCAAAATAATATACAATTCGACGTGTGAAAAGGCTGAGAGCTATTGTTGTTCCCGGAGGGCCTCAGCCCTAGCATTAAAAAGTTAAAAGGAACTGATTTATACTTTCGAAACCAATAAATATCAAGGTTTCAAAACCGGCAACGGGGAGAAGAGTCAATATTCCAGAAAAAATAAGAAAAAAGTTAATATATCTAAAGTGAAAGTTTTCACTTTGGGGAAGTATTTTAACTATGCAGAGAAAAGTCAAATTTTCACAGATATTTTATGTTTAAAGATCCCATTACCAAAAAGTGTTTTTTAAGCAATGCCCCATAAGAGCTTCAAAACCAAATTATATATAGGGTGTTTCGGAATGGATGGGTGTTTTTGAAATGAGAATAACTCAGTTGTTTTTTAACTTATAAAAATTTTTATTGCGAAAAATGAAAGCTTAGATATTATCATTTAACAGTGAAAAAGTTAAATTTATAAAAAAATCTGAAAAAGTGATTTTTTTCATGAATTTCACTTTTTCACTGTGTTAAATGGTAATAAAATATCGCTTGCATTCTCACAGCGAACTGCTGACTTTGTGCAAAATCTCCTTCATTCAGTTGATGGACATTCATTAGCTTATAAGGGTAAAAGTGAAGGTCTTGGTGTAAAATTCTGAAAATTTATAGTGCTTTTAATAATGAGATTCTCTCTTGGAAAGCAATGGCAACCTACCAAGAGTATAATTCAAACTAGCCGTTTGGAACCGGCGTTAAAAAGTAGGTCCCGTATATCTGTGTAAAACAGCTAACACACTCAGCACAGGTATATGTGGAGAGGAGCCGAAACGTCAGGGAGACCTGATATGGCACTTAAAGAATAAGAATATTGAGATTAAGAGCTGAATGGATTTCGATAACGTTAACTTGACATCTACAAAAAAGTAAAAATTATTTTATGTTATTTTAATGGCCATGTTTACAATTAAAATTGGATGGTAATGCATAAAAATTTAAAATTAAGAAAATTTAGAAATTCGATATTAGTCGAAATCTTGATATTCAAATATATTATTAATCACAGATCTAGATAAAAAAATCATTTAAACAGTCTTGTTGTTGAATTGTTTAATATTAAAATATAATAAATATTTTATTAACTCGTTGAAAGCAGTAGGTTAAATTTTAAAATCTTCGGCCGTAACAAATAATTTATAGATTAATATCAACCTCTTGTCTGAACGCTAACAGAATCAAAAATCACATAATAATCAACCGATGCTGCCCTACTTTATGACATTCAGATGTCAAATACATTTTTATTTCGCGTTGATAAGGTGAAAATAAGAAAATTTGTAGATTGTTTTTTTTTAATTTAAGTCAATCTAGATATTTCAAAACATAGGCAAATTTTGGGGCTCTCTCATTCTCTCATTTTAAAACGAAATAAATTTTAAAAAATTAAGCATAATTTTACTTACAGAGACCGTAACAGGAATATAACAAAACATATGTTGAAATTTTTTTTTATTTTTATTTTTAACCCCACAAAATATAAAAATAATTTCCGAAAATAATCATTCTATTAAAATTTTTATTCGATTTTTGATTTCTATCAAAGTGAATACATTAAAGGAGACAATATAAGAGTGTGTCTTATGCTGAAAAAATAAATTTTTTAATTTATTTAAAACGAGTCTATAGTTTCGAGGACTTTGCCCCCTTTATCAGTTCCACAATTGATTCACAGGAATTGATGTGTGAAACACCTGGTAGTTTGCCAGTAGCATCGGTCCAGCCATTTAATATTCACATTTCGGATAATTAGAGCCACTGCTATATAGACAACTGAATAGACACATCAGTTAAGGGAATGCCTACCCTATAAAAAAAGGCGCAAGCCATTTTCCTATTTTTACTTTATCCAATGCGAAGAAGATAAAGATAGGATCGGTCTCGCGACAAGTGCGAATTCAAAGGGTCCTCAGGTAAAGACTACGGAACCCATGGTCTCAATCAAAATCACAAATTGTAGTATTTATTTAGGATGACGGTATTGACAAAAATTACATGGGGTTTACCCAAAAAGTGCGATAGACCATTCAACCGATTGAAATGAAATTAAAAACCTACCATTACTTTAACAAAATGAAGCGCTAATTAGTTTTTGGTGATTAATTATCGGCACACAAATATTAGTCCTTTATTCCAATACTTTTTAAATTTTTTCTAAATAGCTTCAAAGTGACTTAACCAATTTTGATGAATTGAAGGAGACAATAAAAGAGTGTGTCTTCTGCTGGAATTATAAATAATATTTATAGACACACTCTTTTATTGTCTCCTTTAATTTATAAAAATTCTGCTACTCTCGGCAAAAAGAAACTTTCAATTTAAAGTGAATACACATAACTTGAAAATTTCTAGCTTGTTTAACATTGAATTTACAATCTACAATGCTCTGACAGTCGGATAGATACAGCAACCTTAATAGGGTTCCGTTTTGCTTTCGTACAAGAAACCTAAAAAGAAATTTTCTTTTCGAAATGACCAAATCATGTAAAACATGTATGAGAAAAAAATTATAATCATGTTTTATTTAATAAATTGACTATTTAAACAAATGATATATATTAAATAAATGTAAATACAAAAAAATTTGTCTAAGGCTGGATATTAATTATATATTCATATTTCCATTCAGGTAAAATGCAGAACATCTGTTTAAATGAACCGTCAAATGAACCGTCCCGAATCCCTAAAATTCGCTGGCATAATTTCAATAATAGAAAATTTTACTCCCCGTGTAAAAAAAAAAATAAAAAATATTATCCTTTTTTTTTTTTTTTTTTTTTTTTTTTTTTTTTAACGAAAAAAACATAATTAACTGAGTGGATGTATTTCGTTTTAAAAATACTTCTTCTTTTCCCCCCCCTTTTGTCTTTTTTTCCCTCTCTCTTTCTCATTCTCGTCTTCTTTTCTTTCGGTGAGTTTTTATTGCCTGACATTAAATGATCAGGTATAGAGCACCTAAAACGAAACCGCATTCTGAATACAAATCTGGTTACAACTTGTATAATCGAATCAACTTCACGTAAACGTGCTTCAGATGTTTTTTTTTGTTGTCCTTTTTTTCCGAAAATTTAAGTCTCTTAGGAATTACAATAAAGTCATCGAAAATATATGGGTCTTTTGGGGAAAAATATGAACTTGCAAGAAGACAAAAATGGTTGATGATTTTTTTACGAGTGAGACCACACGTGTTTGTCACTTTTTGAGATCTATCTACAGCGTTACGGACCATATTTCCAAGATGACATATTAGGTGCTATAATAAATCAAAATATACATTAACAAAAATAAATATCTGCATTTTTAGGGTTCCGTTTAAAAAGTAAAACGGGATTCTCTTAGTGTTAAATATAAAATGTCTATCTGACTGGATTCAATGCATTAAAAAAAAAAGTAACTAGTAAACTAAAGTGGATAAAAACTTTAAATTTTAATTCATATGAATTAATTTTTCTGGAAATCAAAAATTGTTTTAAAATTTTAATCGAAAGATTAATTTTTGAAGTGAAACTTCTTTAGCGACGTATCTGTTTGATTTTTTTGTTATAATAAAGGAAAAATGACTCAATAGAGGGGAAATATTTTTTTATTTAAACCCACTAATATTTAATGACAAATAAAATTTATTAAAATTAGGAAATTTAAATTATTTAGTATCATCTAGGGTTAAAATTTCACTTCCCCCGTGAGCTTATTTGGATGAGACACATTTTTATTTTATGTAAAAGCGAATTTTATGTGGGCTCACAAGTAAAAAATATTTTTATCACAGAGTGTGAGAGGTATACATATCTGTAAAATCTCTTTAAGTAGAATTGGGATTAATTAAAAAAAAAATGATTTTGATGTTGGGCGAGGGCTCAAATGTGGGCTATTAGAAAAGATTTAAATTAAAAGTATGAACAAATTTTACTAATTCATTCAATAGATATCCTTCAAAACACTTGTGAAAACGTCTCAGATAGATGGCGAAACTCCGTGCATTCTGTAAGTTTCTCATTAAAAAAGTACCTAGGTGGTTTCAGCCGAAGTTTTCTTTCGATAACTTTTTAAATTCATTAACTTATTTAATAAGAAATAAATTAAAGAATTTCATTTATTTGAAACGATAACTATAATCAGGGACCATATGTGCAAGGTCGTGCGGTGCACGAAGGCCTTTGAAGTCGCAGTTGGATCGAGACCCATTCAATACTTTATCTGCTTCGGATTGGATAAAGTAAACATGGGAAAATGCCTTGCGCCTTTTTTAGGCAAACCCTTTCTTGATCTGCCAATTAGTTGTCTAAATGTCAGGGGCTCCCATGATAGAGATATAGCTATTAAATGACCGGCTGATGCTGCTAGTGGCAAACAGCGAGCGTGTCGCAACAGGTTTGAACATGATTGTGTCTGGTGATGTCCTCCACCCTATATGAGGTATGAAGAAATGTTGTAATCGAGCATTAAAAAAATATTTTTTTTGCTTTATATTTTCGAAATATCTCAAAAACGGCTGAAACTATTTATTATTTTCCCTATTATTTCTTTATGTAAAAAAACTTTGAAACGTGAAAAAATGTTGTGGCCGTAGCAATTTAGGCACAGTGCATATAAAGGCACCAATCAGTTAGTTAAATATCTCTAAATTTAGAAAAATGTTCATTTATTTGTCCCCAAATTCTGTTAATTCATAAAAATTAAAGATTCATCTATAAGCTTATTAGCAACAAAATATTTGTGTTTCAACAATCATAGGTATTTGTGAGTTGATTTTAGGGTCAAGTCCCTTCAAGAACCTTGGTGTTTAGCCCACTTTTGAATGAAAAAAAAAATATATATATTAATAATCTATGACATATATTTATTTGATTTGTCACTTTTTGAAAAGAATTTAAAATCTGACAGTGGTAATTTATTTAGTTTTGACCTTATTAGTTTGGGGTTCTCTTTCCGGAACGGGACTTTATTGATTTCTGATGGTAGACTAACCTGAATAGGTTTTTATTAGCCTCTATATAAATGATCACTTGGCCCTTTATAAAAACACTTCCGTCATTTCACTTTTCAGGCTTTCATTTGAACCCTTCCTTTATTTAAGATTTAGGTGAAATACACGTATTGCAAATAATAAATCCTCCTTTGCGGCCTGACAAATAAATCAATTTTTTTCCTGTGGTGTAGATATAGGCTTTTGCTATGAGAACTGCCCGTTCATTTTTTATTTATTTCTAATGTATATATATATATATATATTAAATAAATAGTCCAGGATTCTTTCCTATGACAGTAACATTACAAAAAAAAAATAGAGAATAATAAAAGGGCCAGTAGGTCTATCTGTATAGTTACTCCAATGTACTCCAGAAGTACAAGGGATTTTGTGTTATTTCTAATAATACTAAACTAAAAATTTCATTTAAAGATCAATAAAAAATTCTAGGTTTTTAATGGTATCGCCAAATCAGTAAAATTTGCAAAAAGCATACCGAGTCTTGGAAATGTTTTCCCTTTTTCTTTAATTCAAGTGAGAGTCAAAATAGCTGTCATTTTTCCTTTTAAATTTAGTTGTATACACAAATCAAAGTTTAAATGCAAAAGGAAGAACAGCCCCTTAACAATATCGGTTAGATTATACGAGGCATAAATCAAAAGTAAAAGTTGTTTACATGGGTTGTTATTGCCTCTATATAGATTTATAAAGAAAATGTCTGAGTTTTTTTAAACAACCCCTGTATTTTTCCGTTTGAAATTTGCCGAAATCTCTCAGTTAAAATAAGAGTTCGTTTTTCATACGGCTTTTCCATAAACACAAACAATTTCCATGAAATTGCGCCCTTCAAAGAAACTCCCTCAAAAGGTGTTACAGGTCAGTTCTATTGATGAAGTCCTTTCTTTTGTGCGTGACATTCGACATCGTTTGGGAACCAAACCGTTGGGAGGGTGGGAGTGAGAAAATAAGAAAAAGACCTAAAAGAAAATAGCAAAGAATGAAAAAAAGAAATCCAAAGATGATATCTCAAGCAGGTAAAAAACTTTACTTTTATATTTCATCACAGTGGAAATTACTGTTTGGAGTAGGAAACAAACCAGTGATTTTTGGGGAACTATTTGAGTTGTGGAGAGCACAAAGCGAACATTTTTATTAAAAACCTACATTCTAATCACAATGAAAGAATATTAACTTGTAACCTTTCAAAAGAATTCAAAAATTAGAAAAGTCAAATTTGAAATACAGTGAAACCCTTCAAATCCGAACTAATTGGTGATGTAGCCTGTTCGGATTTCAATTTGTACGGATTAGTCGAAAGCAGCTTCGACAATTGAATATAACGGATATCAAGTGAAAGATTAAGTGATATTTTGTGTTTCTATTATTATATCAGTTTTCTTGCAAAGTGATTGACCTAAAGAATTTCAATAACCAACTTTTACCGTTTTTCAATCCTGGATGACATAAGTATCTGGACACATTTACACTTTGGTAGGTATGCTAACTGTACTCCTTTGATAATTTTTCCACTAATTATGTAAAATAAGGTTATAATGTAGAATATATACATAATTGACTAAATAAATAAGTTTCTCTTTTTTGGCTTCGGATTTCCCGGGATTTCGGATTTGAGGGGTTTCACTGTATTGAAATTAGAAAAATTCAAAATGCCACTTTCCAAAGATCTAGTTCCAGTACTTAACTTATCCTATAAAAGTAAAATGAAAGACGTAAAATGAAAGCATTTTTCCTTAGTGATTATCATGAGTATGTAATTATAAAGCAATTTCGCTCTATAAATATAATTTCTAATGAAACGCAGCGGAAACAACAAACTATCCACATGTTGGTTAGTTTTTCCAGAGAAATGCTCGAAATAATTGTGATATGTTATTTCTCTTCCGGTGGTATTTTGTTTATATCATCTGTCAAATTAATTCTTTATTAAAAAATAAACAAAGAAGAAAGAGAAAGAAAAACACCGCCAGGAAGGAAAGAAAGAGAATCATTAAAATGTCATTGCTTACACGATTAAGCTTTTTCAAACTCGACCTCTCAATTTGTAGTAATTACTCACTCTTCTACGAACGTCAAATAATAAAAATATGTATGTGGGGAAACCCGTAGCACATACACTGCTAGGATTAGTTGGTTAATGTGCGTTTTTGGAAATAGATTTGTGTTTAGGGAATAGTAACAGTTTCGGACCTATATTCACAAGAACACAATTTTTCAGCAATGAACAGTTTAAGGACGTTCCCTAAAAAAATCGATTTTCTTGCAATCCTTTTAAAACTTTGAACACACATATACTATTTATAAGTGTCATTTATACGTATAAATGTTTTCAATAGTCCTTTCAGCACTAAATTTGTAAATATTGACCATTGAAATTTGCATAATTAACACTCGAACCCTATTCCGATTAATGTTTTTTTTTTACTTTTCGGTCTTTCTAGCCATAAGCCAATTTACGATACTAATTATTAATTATCAAATTTGTCTCTATCCCCCCCCCCCCCCGTGGGGGGGTCATGTTTTAGCCGGATGCCTCGAGTCGGATTCGAACCCGGGTCCACTTGGTTAGCAGGCTGATATGCTAACCCCTAGCCTACCCCCCCCCCCCCGATTGATGTTAAAGCGACTGTTTCATTAAATAACAATCGTAATTTTCTTGAAATTATTTTGAAAAACTAAGAATCATTAACTGAAAATATAACAAATATTTTTCTGTTAAAATAATTGTATCAAGTGGTATTCGTTTTGTATGAAAAATGTTGTTTGGTAGTTTTGATTTCATTTTTTCTCTCTTAGCATGGCAAGGGAGAGATGGCGACTTGGCAACGTTGCACTAAAATCACTCACTTTTTCCATATTTAACAAACTTCTTCAGCTGGTGTATTTGAGATTTTTAGCTACTTCTCACAACCTAACTATACGGTTCTCATCTGGAATTTCGCATTGAGCTGTTTCATGAAGTGTTTTTTTTTTATTCTTTGTCTTTTAGCGCCGTTAAGACTGCAATGCTGCAAGATCCGAGAAACGACGCAGTGAAAATATTTTTCCCTTTCTGCGCATGTGAGAGTAGGGGAAAGAACGAACTTCATCTGAGTTATATTAGGGAACGTCTTTAAGGTTGAAAACTGAAATTTGGTACAAAAGTGAAACTTTTAAAACAAACCTGTGGATCAAATTTTTGTTCATTAACTAAACAGTTTAACTGTTCAAGAGATCATCATAAAACAAATATATTACCTGATTTTCTATATTTTACTTCTGAAACACTAGAAAGTATGAAATCTAATAAGTTATTCGTTTTTTAAATCCAAGCATTTTCGTGTCAGAAGCAACTTTTTACGATCTTAGGTTCTTTAGTTATTCTGAGTACAGAAATCTGATACAGACCGAGAGACAGTCCAGGAAAAAAGTATGTTTCTCGAATAACCAAAGAGAAAAATAAAAATTTCGAGGAAATTAATATTCCAACTGCCCAGTCATACTATATATTTATACTTACTATTAATATATTTTGTTTGTTATGTTAATCAAACGCAAGATTTTACATAATACGGTACTCTCTTTTGCTTAATTAAAAAATTTAAATCCGTTGCTTTCTATTAGTGTGTTGATATTGAGAATTTTTATAATTGTTTCGTTTCGTGGGTTGAATGTATTATTCAAAAGATGGATGTATACATTTGTACATATAACTGATGGGAGACAGCAAATATGTATAGTTATGGATTCTTAGAAGTAATTTTAAGTTTAAAGCAAATATTATTTTCATTTAATAGGTACTACTTTTGTTTTAAATTATATACCAATCAAAAGTTCAAGTATATGTGAAATTTTTTAACCTTCACATCATATTAGTCAAGAATTTGTAAAAACCAGTTTTTTCTTTAATCCGGTAACACTTTATACTTTAACAAACCAGTCTATTCGAAAAAAATTATAATAATAAAGGTTGACATTAAATGAAGAAAAAGTGAAAGTTTTTTCAAAACTCGGTATGCTCTGTGCAAATTTTGATAATTTTGAATTTTTTTCGTTATATAGCGATACCTACTTGAAACCTTAATCTTTGTGAGAACTATTAGTTAAAAAAATAAAAATTATTTATAGCTAATCAAAAAAAACAAAAAAAAAAAAAAATTAAGAACGGAAGGTCGTAGAAATTGTGGTCTATTGCTAAAATGTTTATATAATATTTCATTGTTCGCGTCCATAATAAAATATTTAAAAAGATCGTAGGGAGTTGGACCAGAATTTAAATCAAACGCAAAGTTTTTTAATTAAATGGGCCAAACGTTTCGTCACTGATTGGCGACTTCCTCAGTGGTTCATTTTATAAACTTATTTGTCAGAAGCTCTTAATACAAGAAGGAACATTCCAAAGAGTATGTCTTCACCGAATCATTCAATTTGTAATCAATACCATATAAAACATAAAAAAGTAAAAAAAAAAAACAATTGTAATTGTTCTTCGTTATAATAATAATAATATAAAAACTCAATTTTTCAATTTTTATATTATTATTATAACGAAGAACAATTGCAATTGTTGTTTTAATGTTTTATATTCTCTTGATAACAAATTGAATGATTCGCTGAAGACATACTCTTTGCAATGTTTTTTCTTGTAGTAAGAACTCCTGACAAATAGTTTATACAATGACCCACTGAGGAAGTCGCTAATCAGTGACGAAACGTTTGGAACATTTAATTTAAATACTTTGCGTTTGATTTAAATTCTGGTCCAACTCCCTACGATCATTTTAAATGTTTATATAATATTTTCAAGACAAAAAACTGATTAGATTTTGAACTTTCTTCAATATTTCTGATTGAAAATAAATAAATATTCGAAAATATGTATATTTGAAGAGATACTGAATGGTAGTGGCGTACCTAGAACTTTTGCCACCCGGGGCGGTCTCCAATTTGCCGCCCTTTCTAAGTCAATCAAATGATGGTTTTTATAAATTAATAAAAAAATAATTGTAATTGAGACAAACTTTAGGTGGGGAACTTTTTTTTACCAATGGATGGCATATTCAATTAAATTAGGCAGCATAAGTTGATATAGCTATAAATGCAACTTTTATATAAATACAAGATACTTTTTTAAAGAATCAAGTTTCCACCATTTGTTAAAACCATTTTCCGTGTTAAAACTTGATTGACAAAGATCATCAAACAGTTTGAAGCAAAAACAATAAATACTTTTCTTCGATGGTGAATACACCATCCACGATCTTAACAGCTTTTCACCATTGGGCAAAATTTGAAAAAACCGCGATTAAGCTTTCGTGTTTCACCTTTGGCTTTGAATATATTACCAGGACGTTTTACTCCTTCAATGAAATCCGGGTCTAAATTTTGAATTGCAAACTGACCTTGACGTACCAGATATACTCCGAGCAAAATTTTTAGAGATAATATTTTCTACCTTACATTGACTTGACGACGAGGAAAAATATTCGAAATCATATAGTAATTCATAATTCGTGGAAATCGAATAGTAAACTTATGAAGTGATCAAGTTGTTTTTTACACCTATAACTAAATATAAAAAATGCCGTCCCAAAATATGTGACGTCTGGTGCAGACCGCACCCACCGTCCCCCTAGGTACGCCACTGCAATGAGCTGAAATTTAGAACACGGGATTGTATTCATATTTAAACTGCACCTTTTCTGACAAAGTTTCAACATTCTAGCTCAAAGCTGACAAAAAAATAAATAATAATAATAATAATTGTCAAATCCAAAAAAGTAGCAGAGAGTATTGAAAAACTTTTTACTTTTTCCTCCAACATATTTGGTTAGTTATTTAAGCAATAAAAACTATTGCATTTAATTTTATTGCATGTACGAGATGAAACTATCAAATCTTATTTCTGTAACTTAGCATACCTATTTATAACCCAGGTGAGTATGTTTTGTTGCATGAATCAGAGTAAATTACGGTGAAAGAGAAAGAAAAAGAAACCAAGATACAGTTAGCTAATGGTAAAAAAAAGAGATAAAATCTCTACTGAATCGCAGAGGAAGGGATCGCGAGTGACAGAGATAAAGGAAACTGGCTGGTTCGTTGTTGGCTTCCAAACATGAATGAGGTGGGGATGACGCTACGGGAATCCCTGCGGTTTTCACATTTGCATCACTCGTCTGATGAATACCGGGAATCTCTTTAGAACAAACAGATTTTATCTAACTTTCATTAACCGAGTCGGGAAAGTAAAGGAGATTTCGAACAGATGTCGGCCTCTAATTATTGCGAATGCCTATTATTTTTCAATGAGATTAGTTTAAGATGATATATATAAAATAGAATCGAGTAAATAGATAAAATGGTTGAGATAATTTTTATATATTTCGAAATATCATGAATGACAGCTATATTTATGGATAAATATACCAAGATCATAGTCAACGGGGGGTGGGGGATTATGATGTTAGACCCATGACCCTCCGCAAAATGTTGAAAAAAAAAATCGAAGTTTTACAGGATATAAATAAACGCTATTTAAATGTTTAATATGTAAAAAAAAATAATCTGGGCATCTGGGGGGCCAGGTCTCCTAGTCCTTTGAGTTTATCCATACTCCCTTAACCCCTCGGAGGGTAACCAATTCCATTTCCCCCCCCCCTGAAATTTTATCAACCCTTCTGAAATGTTTCTTTGGCTAATATCTTGATATACAGGGTCTTTCAGGAGGAATAGTAAATATTTTAGGAGGTGGTAGTATAGACGAATTGCAATAAAAAATTCCATATAACATGTGTCTAATTTTTATTGAGTACAGAGATACAGCTGTTAGTATGTAACATTGTAACCCATACACAAATACCCCATCGGCAACATCAACATTCTACTGCTGACATTCGATAAATACGCCCATAGCAACCGGTGTAGCAAAACACGAAACAAAAATGAATTAAACTCAGCTGTATCTCTGTACTCAATAAAAATGGGACACATATATGGCATTTTTATTGCAATTCGTCTATACTACCACCTCTTAATATATTTACTGTTCCTCCTGAAACACCCTGTATACATATATCAATACGTTTGACAAAATAAATTGCCGTACTTGCCGAGTGTGTTTGAAATTTTTCTCTAAAAAAAGAATGGAAAAAAGGTGAACCAGAAGCTTTGAAAAATATTGCTGGCCTTGGTTTGGAGCTTGTTATTTAATGATTAAAATAGTTAGAGATGTACAGAGATACAGCTGTTAGTATGTAACATTGTAACCCATACACAAATTCAATATCGGCATGTGGTGTACTTTCGATAAAAAAATTCTTTTAAAATGGTTGCTTTATGGTAAAGTGCCTGATAAAAAGTATCACCTTGATGTGGTGGAAAATATGATTGTTCGTCTTTAATATTCTATGATATCATTTTTATAATTCTATAAAGAATTTTTTTATAAAGAGCAGATTGTAGAATTTAATCTGAAGTGATAGAAAGGATAATGATAACACAATTCCAGATAAAATAGTTTATTAGGAATTGATTTTTATCCTTTTCAAATTAAACATACTTATTCATAAGTTTTTTTGTTCCTCGTTAACCAGCGTATCTGATTTTAACCAATTGTTTATTCATAAAACCAATTTTTAAAAATAAATAAATAAATATATTACAAATTGCTTTGATGCTTAGAAACATTTCAATTTTTACAAATCTCCCTACTACTATTTTTCAAGAATTCAGGAAAATCTTTCATAAAATCTCATTGTATTTCTGAAATGGCCTGCTACAAACTCAAAGAACATGCCGCAAGGTACTTTCTTCCGCACTAGGTACTCCACCTAATTACAGCGCTAAGGAGAACATATATCAAAGGAATTTCTCTCTTGATTCTTTTATATCAACATTATTATTCTAAGAATGGCTTGTGCATATGAAATGGGGAAACAGAAACAGCCAAAATAGATGTGGATGAAAAATCCCAAACGTAAAGCTAAAAAAAAGCACTAAAAGAATAAAACGCTATGCAAATTGAGAATCATTATACGTATTCTAAGAAATATTTTATTATGTATGAAGAAAAAAAATAATATTTTACTTAGTTTATACATAAAAACATTTTTTTCGGCCATATGCTCAAAAGCAAAGTGATTTTCAATTCAAAAAAGAATTTATATTTTAGATTTAATTTATTTCCTAATTTATAATCTATTAGCTCGGTTTTAGAAGCTGGGTTCGTTTTTTCTAAGCAGTAAACAAAACAATCTCAAGTTCTGTTTTTATTTTGGTCATTTTTTGGCCTCTGGGGAACACAATATACGGTTTTTTGTTTTAAATCCGGATTCAAACTATTAAGGGCATCTATTCCTTGCACCTAGAAGTCACAAAATGAAATTAACTTAGTTCACCTTGGAGATAGAAGTACTCAAATTGACAGGACCCAGGCAGGCGAATACAAAACTTCACATTATATCCTATATTTTTACATGATATATGGTAGAAGAATATGGGGCATTCCACGCTAAATCGACCACTTTTAACCCGACCCCTCCTGAAACTTTTTTACCTTTGTCTACCCCACTAAAAAAATGTTTCCAGGATTTTTTCAAATCTATTTTAAAGTTAGATTGCATATAAATAAAAAAAAAAAATAAAGAACTTCGATCCAAAAATGTTCAATTAAAAAAAAAAAATATAAAGAAAAGTCGGCCCATTATGCACAGATCAGAATTAAGTTCAGAATGAATCAAAGTTTAAAGGAAAAAATAAAAATAAAATAAAATAAAAAATCACGGACTTTTAAAAATTTAAGGTTTTTTTCCGAAAAAATAATATTTTCATAGAATATGACTTTGAATATATTTTTTGTGTTTTTTCTAAAAAATTTGAAAAAATTCTGAGAAACGTTTTTAGTTGGGTAGAAAAAGATAAAAAAGTTTCAGCAAAATCAAAAGAGGTCGGGGTCAAAGGTGGTCGATTTGGCGTGGAATGCCCCTTATTATATACCTAGGTATGTGAAAGTAAAAAATATGTTACTTGGTTATTTTAAACTATTAGTGTTAGGTCTTGTACGTATATATTTCATAAATAACATATTTGGTTTTTAAATAGATAGATTTCAACACGTGCGTTTACAGAAGAGCGTCAAAGATAAAAATTTTAAACATGCACTAATTAATTTTTTTTTTAAGAAATCTCTTATTCACTAGGTATTAGAAAAGTGTCTTTTTAGCACTTGATTTAAAAATCATTCTCCTGGTTTAATTTAACGTAGAAATCCGAAAATACAACTCGCATAATAGTCAAGGTTGCCGACTTCGCAGGCAATCATGAAATCATGGGTAATATACGTAAAGCACGCTAAGTGTACACATTTATAATATGTCAGAAAGATTCGCCTTGTCAGCAGTCAAAATATTTATTTTAAAAATCGAAATACTTGTGGTAATGGCTTTGAAATAATAATTAAACAAATCAATCTTTTAAAATAATTTGAAAAAAATATATATATTAAAATAATAATTTCGATATTATGCATGGCTTGGGATCGAATCAGAATGAGTCTGAATAATTAAATTAAAAATTAATCCGTATTTAATTACTCTAGTAATGCTCACTTTACACTGAGCTAACTCGCTCCCAGAAATGAGGCTCGGAAAATAGCCCTTTTAAATGACCTCGGACAAGCAGCCCTTGATAAGTAATCATTAAATAAATGCCTTTAAGAATTACACCAAAATTCAGTTAAAATATGATAAAATTGAATTCAAATATGTCCATTGTTGCAATCTAAGCTTTGAAATTGACATTTTATTGTTTAATTGATATATTTTTTATTTGATGATTTTCAATCGAAGTTAATCAAAAAACATTTTCTCTAACTATTTTAGAATCAATTCCGATTCTATTTTATTTAAAATCTGCCAAAAATTCTATTGCTTAAAATTCTGATTAAGATTTTAATATAATGTTTATGATCTGATGAAAAATTTCATCAGAGGAGTGGTTTGCATACTATGCATGTATGAAATATATATATATGAGTTCCAAATTTTTATTAGTAAGAAGTCAAAGAACTCAAAGAGGGGACTCCCAATGAAAACCAGCCGGTTTTGCTACACACTCAGATCCAGCGTAAAGAAAATATATAATCCAAGTTTCTTATACGAGAAGCTTCTCAAAGAAGAAATGTGCTTCTTTTTTTCTTTAGAATCTTAATTTATAATTTTTGTTTTATCTAGGTGTGTTAATATTCTTCTCCCTGTTTTTTTTTTTTTTTTATTTTTTTATTTATTTATTGGCATCGGGACTCTTCTCTCTGTTAAATGGAAGCAAATGCTTGCTTCCATGAGGTTTTTTTACGGATTGGGCTTGTTAACCTCACGCCTAACCCCTTTTAGTCGCATTTTACGACAAGCAGGGGATACTATGGACCTTTTCTTTTCTTTTAATACAAAATATTAATTTCCTCTTACTTCGTTTCCACGTTTTACTAATAGATGGCGTATGTTGTCCATAATTGAAATAAATATTTTTGCTCCTATTCTATTTCCTGATATACTAATAGATGACACATGCAGTTGTCTTCAAAATGCATACCTAGGTATTGAATTTTATTTTATATATTTCATAATAAATAATTAATATCAAATTTAAGGGGGCAAGTATGTGGAGTGAATGATATCAGTATAAAAAAATTATTATTACGATAATTCATTTAATCATATATCATTTAATCATATAACCACTCGTTAAAAATGAAAATAAAATAGAATTGGAATAAAGATATTTAAAAAAAAAAAAAAATTATTACATAAAATGATGTTAATTGCTAATATTAAGAGCGAGGCAAATGTTATTTTTTTAACTTTTTCATGGAAAACAAATTTTAACCTTAAAATATAATCCGGAAAACGTGTCCTTTGAATGTATTAAAAGTTGTCAATTTCCATGAACCCTTAAAATAATTTTCATGGAATTTTTCGGAGTAATTTAAGCCGATGTTAATTAAAGTCCTGGATTTGGATTTATTTTAAAATTATTTGTATTTCTACCAAGGTAGAAGCTAAAATCAAGTTGGTTCTCAATTTGATTGAATCATTATCTAAATGATATGCTAACTAAACAGAGGATCAGCTCTGTAATTTTGGAGTATTTAATAATGAAGTAGTACTTTGCAATTAAAATGTATTCACTAAGTTATCATGTAATATTTTATATTCTGATAAAAATTCATCATCAAGGTAGTAAGGTGGTAAAAGGAACTGTAACAATTGGTAAATATTGGTTTACATAAGATGAATCAAAATAACAATAGTGATTTCTCAGGTGGGTCGAATTGGGGCGAACCCTTTCTACAATTGCGAATTTGATCCTGAGATGAAAAAAAAGTTTTATAAATAAATTATTTTCATCAGCTTTACACAAGTTAATTTTATTTGAGTTTTATAATTTGGCATCCTGAATGTTGAACCTGTTCTAACCCTAACGATGTTACTGAAATTGCAAGAAGTAAATCAATAGCAGAATGAGTCAAAGGAGCTTAGACCGTTGGGCTTTCATTTGTGGAATTCTTGGAAAGCTCATATGAGGCTAAAAAGATGATCGCATATAGCGAGGATTTTAGATATAGAAACTCCCCAGCTGTCTTCTTCGAATTTGGCGATAACTATCTTACAAACACCAAATAGATTTCTAAATTAAAGATAGAAAGAGAGGATAAAAAAGTTAAGAGAAATGGAGCTTGGCTTGAGTTTATAAGAGGCCTTGCTTTACATTTCAAAAGGAAACAGGAAAAAAAGCGAAATTTCTGGATGTTATGTGACGCTATGCTGGCTGAATGAACAAATAAATGAATCCTTTGTTTTTAATTCGGGATAAAACTCGGTGCCAGGTTTTATGGAACTAACAAATATTAAGAATAATTTAAAACTAAAGATTTGAGCATGTTCTTTTTGAAAATAGTTGGAATGTTTTTCAAAAAATCAGCTCGGTTTCAGATTAACAAATCTATTTTAAAAGAGAAAGAAATGTAATTTTTTTAGGACAAATTCTAAGATTTTAGTAGAACTATTATTAAATTGCGATATCAGAGAGGATTCATCCCCCCAGGAGTCGAATCTGAGAACTAACATGCTTTCCGGGCAGTCAGCTTTTTTGTCTCGAGGGTGTGAGCTGACTTCCCGGAAATCATGTTAATTCTCAGGTTCGACTCCTGGGGGGATGAATCCTCTCTGATATTGCAATTTAATAATAGTTATACTAAAAAATTAGAATTTGTACTAAAAAAATTAAATTTCTTTCTCTTTTAAAATAGATTTGTTAATCTGAACCCGAGCTGATTTTTTGAAAAACATTCCAACTATTTTCAAAAAGAAGATGCTCAAATCTTTAGTTTTATATTTAAATAAGAGGACTTGTATGAAAAACTTTTTTTCATTTTAAGCTAAATTTTTTAATTTCCGTTATATAATAATAATGGAGTAAAGAATTTCTGTGCCTATATCTTATATTGCGATTCAGAGAGAGGTTTTCTTGTCTCGAGGGTGTGAGCTGACTAGCCGGAAAGCATGTTAGAACTCAGGTTCGACTCCTGAGGGGATGAATCCCCTCTAATGTCGCAATTTAATAATATTTCTACTAAAATCTTAGAATTAAATTTCTTTCTCTATAATAAATAAATTACTTGTGTTTAGCCTCAATTACAATATACAAGTAGATTAAAAATTCAGTTTATTGGACAAAGTTTTTTTATTGAAGTTCTTCTTCAATTTTTGTACAACGTTTCGTCTCGAGACTTTTTCAAGTACTCAATTGGTTAGAACAACATTGGTTGAAATAAAGATAAAAATAACTGAGACATAGTAGAATTTTTTCTTTCTAGATTGATACCATAAATCAATATATTCTTTATTTCAACCAATGTTGTTCTAACCAATTGAGTACTTGGAAAAAGTCTCGAGAGAGACGAAACGTTGTACAAAAATTGAAGAAGAACTTCAATAAAAAACTTTGTCCAATAAACTGAATTTTTAATCTACTAATTATAATGGCCTCCGTGGTCTAATGGTCAGAGTAACTGACTGGCAACCCGGAGGTCCCGGGTTCGATTCCCGGCTATGCTCAGAAATTTTTCTGTAAGTATAGGGTCTGGAACGGGGTTCACTCAGCCTCGTGAGGATAAATGAGTAGCTGCTTGATTGAGAAGTAGCGAATCTCGGTTAAGAAAACTGAAACGAAGGTTGTAGATGTGCGTTGAGCTAACCACTTGACCCCTCGGTACTGTTTCCAATTAGGACAGCAACCAATTCAGTAGGCCAAGACCCATGAAGGGTTGAGCCTGAGATTTATTTTTTTATTTAATTATAATGGACATTAATCAACATAATTTAACAATATACAAGTTTCGAGCAAAGTTTAATTTAAATATTTCATTGTTCGCATCCATAATCAAATATTTAAACGGATCGTAGGGAGTTGGACCAGAATTTAAATCAAACACAAAGTTTCTTAATTAATTGGGCCAAACGTTTCGTCACTGATTAGCGACTTCCTCAGTAGCTCATTTTATAAACTTATTTGTCAGGAGCTATAACTACAAGAAAAAACATTCCAAAGAGTATATGTTCACCGAATCATTCAATTTGTCAACAAAACAATATAAAACATTAAAAAACAATTGTAATTGTTCTTCGTTAAGTCTTGCTTCAAGTAAATATAAAAAACTAAGTTTGCCTATAGTGTTAAAATTAGATTTTATTAGGAAAATCATGACACTGTTCTTTATCGGAATTGATTATTACAAGTCTTAAAAATTTCAAAATTTACTAGAAAGAGTTTTTTTGATGGATAAGTACTAAAAAATGTCAAAAAAATGAAGGAAATCAAAAATTAAAATTTGGCGTGGAATGCCCTATATTTATTATAATAAAAATGAGAAATATTATTGCAGGGTCCTATTTTTCAAAAACATAAAATCCATTCCAGTATTTACCTATATTAAATATTACCTACCAGCATTTGAATTCCAAATTGTTTTAATTAAGCTGGCAAACGATGTAATGGCTATAATAGAATGACGTATGTGAAATTATATCAAATTTCTACAATAGAATCGATAAGGAAATGTTTCGACAAATTAATTGTGTTTGCAAATGAATAGCTCTTCTAGTTTTGCTCACTTATTTGTTCTTTGTAATTTAGGCTAATCGCATTAAGCGAGCAATATGCATCCATCAAACCCTGTGTTGAAGAAGAAGTATTATTTTATTCAAGAATGTCTATAAGTAAAACGAATGTACGTTTAAATGTGTTAGTGACTACGATCATTAAAGGGTTGAAAGCTTGTTATTTCAAACAAGTTTCATTTTATTTACAAAAAAGCAAATTTCTGATTTTAGAAACTACTCAAGCCAATATCATCAGGCTATAATTTCTTCAGGAGCCAACACAAATCTATCTTCTTCACGACCCATTTAGAATATATGTTGCAGTAAAAACCCGTTTTTAGTAAGAACGGGTTTTTGAGGTTTTCTCCAATTTTCATTGAAATAACAACTCATTTGAGGGTATATATGTTCCAGTAAAAACCCGTTTTTTAGTAAGAACGGGTTCTAACTAGATAAAACGCGTTTCACTGAATACCTTTGTGGCAACAAGAATTTACTGATGTTGGTTGAGTTTGGTTCAAAAGTCTAGAATCTTCATTTTTGACCTTCCGCCTCATTTTGGGTGTTAATTTTCAAAAAAATTTTACGAAAATGTCAAAAAATTAGAAGCAAAATAAGTAGGTTATAATGAAAGACAGTCCATAAATTATTTACTTTTATTAGTTGAAAATTTACTTTTATTCAATTTCCGATGTTTCGAAGACTTTTTTCTCTCTTTCTTCAGGGTATTGAATAGTTATTGACGGGTGAGTATAACTCGGTTCCCATTTGTCTCTCCTTTCAATGATACCAACAATATTACAATATTTTCCAACATTATACCATAAGTGTACTTGGTTATAACCAACAAATGGAAATCGAGTTATACTCACCCATCAATCATTATTCAATACCCTGAAGAAGGAGAGAAAAAAGTATCCGAAACGTCGGAAATTGAATAAAAGTAAATAATTTATGGACTGCCTTTCATTATAACCTACTTATTTCGCTTGCCAGTCCGTCTTTCTAAGAAAATAAATTAAATTAAATTAGAAGCAAAATCGTAGAGGATGTAATTATTGACATTTTCGTTTAAAATTTTTTGAAAATAAACACCCAATATGAGGCGGAAGGTCAAAAATGAAGATTCTAGACTTTTGAACCAAACTTAACCAACATCAGTAAATTCTTGTTGCCACAAAGGTATTCAGTGAAACGCGTTTTAACTAGTTAGAACCCGTTCTTACTAAAAAACGGGTTTTTACTGAAACATGAGTTGTTTTATCTTAATGAAAATTGGAGGAAAAACCAAAAACTTTTTAGAGATCCAGTTCGTCACTCTACAAAATTTTTTTATCAACATAAGGCTTAAGCTAGAAAGTTTAATCTTTATAGAGTTGTGATGCTTAATAATTAATAATATAATTTTTTTACTGAATATCAGCTCATTATAGATACAACTGTTTAGTAAAAGCCACTTGTAAAAAGATTTGATTTTTACCTGATATTTTATTTTGTTTAAGCATCAATGCCTTGATGATGGACAGACAAGAAAAACATTGTATCGACCCAATTAGGATCCCATTTTACTATTAAACAGAAGCTTTTTGAATTAATTCATTACTCCGGCGGATTTTAGGAGTAATAAACTAAAGTGGTTTAAAGCTGTCTGGAAATGGAACGATTGTAATAATCATTTTCGGGTGCCGTGTGTTAATTTACTTCTGAAATCACTTGTTATATTTTTTTTTAGTTTTAACATTCAGAAATTGTGCATATTTTAACATTCCTATAAAAACCCACACCCCTTAGTCAAAACAAACAAAAACTTTGTTGTAAACTTTTTTTAATCAAATGGATTATTAAATTTAAGCAAAGTTGTTATAAATATATAATTAATTGAAATGGTTCACTAAATGCACCAGTTGGCCCCTATTTCGCGACTCGCTTTATCGACTATTGATTTTGTCCGAGAATTAATATAACATGTGCACTTTTAATGCAAAATATACGGGCCTCGTAAGATCAGGGCACTATCTATAAATATTTTAATAAAATCCATTAGTTCTTCTATATATATTCAATGAAAGTTGCAGCCCTATTTGGATCTCATATAGGAAATCTCAAAAATAATTCAAAACATTAATTTGTGGGGCATTAAATAAAAAAAATGGGTCTATGTACTTGCACACACTAGAAAATAATTCAATAAATCAACTGGTGTGGTCACCACATGACTTTTCACATTCTCATTTATTTGAAATCATCGCGACACTCCTAATTTACACTCCCTTCCTTTATTTCAATCGGATTAAATTTTATACACGACTTGATACTTGATAAGTACACCAATTTAAAAAATATCATTAGTGCTGTTTTTGAGAAAAAAAATAAAATCTAATTGTCAACTTCCGGTGTTCCGATTTCAACTAAAAGCTTGCTGTACTCCTTCTAGCCTATTTCGAGCTTAAGTTTCGAATTTCCTAGCTCTGAGACTTATAGTTGCGAAACGGAGGGGATACATACATACATAAGCACTGAACAATGGATTTTTGGCCCCTTTTTGGCCTCTGGAACCCCCAATATCCGGTTTTATGTCCTAAATCTGGATTTTTTTAGAAGTTACAAAATGAAATTAACTTTTTTAATTTCTGAGATAGAAGCTCTCAAAGAGTCAGGACCCAGACAGGCCATCGCAATACTTCACATTACTATTGTTGGTGCAAGGTGAAACATCTTTAATAAAGATAAAAGTAAATAAATATTATATGCAATATTCATTTACTATGAGTTAAGGATTCTAGGTCACTTGTTTTAATGTGAAACAAGTGACCTAGAATCCTTAACTCATAGTAAATGAATATTGCATATAATATTTATTTACTTTTATCTTTATAAATGTGAAAGTAAAAAGACAGTCCAAATTCCTTTTTTGTGAAACCTACCTCGCATCTTGCTCAAGTTTTATTATTATGTCCAAATTCTGGTATCTTAGTTCAATATAAGAAAAAATGTCAAATATAAGTCATTTCAATCTCTCACAACAAGCAAAAAATATCTTCCCATCCATATTAGTCATTGTCTTAAAAATGAATATAGATTAAAACAAACATTCGTCCCCTTCCATTTACTTCCTTAAGGTTTTTTTATGTTATTTGTCTAAGTCCTTTTCCCAGAGATAATCAATTCGTAGTTCCTGAATAATCATTTGTTGTCTTTTCCATCTCATCCTTTATTAAGACAACCAAATATATAATCCAAATAAGCCTTGTTTTAAAGAGAACTTAAGTCAAAGAAGAAAAAAAAATCAAAACAAGCGGTCGGCAGTTTTGTAGTTCGAGACGATGAGAAATCAAACAAACTCGAATGAACTAAATTACAAAGGACTACAGAAACGAGAAAAGACGCACCTTTTTTTGTGAGTGATGTATTTATTTGAACAAGGGGATCCTCTTTATTTCCTCCCTTTGGAAAGGAAAAAAATGGAAGAAAGTTGATAACATAATATAATATTACATCTATCTCTTTCGCTATTGATTACTGATAAAAATAAAAATAAAAAAGTCAAGAGTATCTTCATAGCGTGTCATATATTAATTTTGTTTAGCTTTATTTCGCTTAGATTTAATTTAAAATTTATGCAACTTTTCAACGTTAGAATATGAATTTTCCAGATTTCATATTTGAATCATTTTCGCTATCTTATGGAATAATCTGATTGATGAAAAAATTAATTGTGAATGAGGAACTAAATTATATTTTGGTAGAAGTATTTGATTGCACTTAGCCGCTTTATTTAATTAATATTTTGTCTACCTTATTATAATATTAAATTGTTTTACAGACAAACTGACGCGAAGGCTTGTCTAGCGAGCAGAAGAAAGGTGGGACACAATCATGTTCAAACCTGTAGAGGCATCAGACCAGTCATTTAATATCTACAGCTCAATCCTGGGAGCCCCTGGTACTTAGACAACTGAAACGGCAGATCAGTTAAGGGTATGCCTACCGCACGACTGGACGGCGCCCCTTCCTATCATCTATTTGTACAAAACAAAAAATCATTTTTTTTAATACATTATTATTATGAAAACTTCAAAAACAATTTTATAATTAAGTAGACAAAATATTAATAAAAACAAAGAGGCTAAGTGCAAGCGGTACTCGAAAAAAATAGATATCGAAATTTTTTCCATATTAATTACATTCAAACTAATTTTTTTATAGGATTCAAAAAATATTTATTGAAAGTACTCAGACAGAGCAACTAATATAGAAATGTGGATTATTTTTACTTGCCCCTGCAACTAGTCAAAGTGAAGATAGACTGTCGCTCTGTCTTTAATATCAAATGAAAAAAATTAATGTTAAATTTGAAAAATTATATTAAGCGGTTTTTGATGACTTTTACCAAGAATAAAATAAAACTTTCAAAAATGAAAGGTCCTTTTTGGACAGCATCCTCGGGCTGAATAGTCACCGCCCTCTCCTCGTATATAATATATTTTTTTTCATTTTCTTTCAAATTTTATACTCTAATTTTATAAAATATCACATCTAGGTTAATGATTTAATCAATTTCGAAATCAGGCAGGATTTTTACAAAATGGTCCTAATTTCTTCGGCCTGAGAACGTATGGAATTCCCCTTATGTTGATTATATTCCCTGACGGAACAGAAGAATCAGAATGAAGACCAATTTTTTAAATTCAATTACATATCCGCTTCGAAACTAAGGTAAAATAGGATTACCTTCTTTAAAGTTTTGGAGCAGATATGTGAGCAGATTTAAAAAAAATTTGGTTTCAAGCGGAAACGCCTGTTGACTCTTATGATCTCAGACAATGTCGGACTCCATAAGTTCTCAGTAGAACTTTTGAAATGACTTTACTCCAGATTAGATGTCAAAATGCAAATATCCCATCAAAAATGTCTGATTTATCTGGTTTCAACCGAAACTTCGCTTTTGATAGACAATTCAACCACAGTAGTATCACTTCTACAATATGGTCATGAAAATTTTTTATTGTCCTATACCTACGCTGCATCAACCTTTCACATTGTTAATTTTTATTGACTTCCTCGCCTTTTTCTTAAATTAATTTTACCATGGAGTGAGGGATATCACCAGAATGTAAGTAAAAAGTCAATTCAGGATTTTGAAAATTTTACCAAAGAAAATAAAACATTCAATTTTTGATTTGATAAGATTATTATATAAATTGTATTTAATATTTATGTTTACATAAAAAAATATGATTCATAAAGAAAGATGCAAGATAAATGATAAAAGGAAATTAATCTTTGTTTGATATTATCTTTGGCGCCGTCTATTAGCAAATACATCATTTTTGCTATCTTTTGTAAATTCCAATAAACGCCAATGATCTAGGTAAGTCGATTAAATAAAAAATTCAACTCAAAACGTGTCTCCATATCAGCTAAAATAAATTGATGTTAAATAGTATAACTTAATTATTTATTATCACATCGAAATTGAAACTTTTCTTAAAGTTTCTCTGTAAATCTGATCTATAAATTAAAAAAACGGCATATTTGTTGGAAAAGTGGTTGCAGAAACTGTAACCAAAATACCCTTTTCATCTTTAAAATGTTCCAGTAAAAACTTCATGACTTGTAAAAGTGGTTGTAGAGCTAGCCAAACCAAAATACCCTTTTCATCTTTAAAATGTTGCAGTAAAAACTCGTTTTTTGGTAAGAACGGTTTCTTACTAGTTAAAATTCGTTTCACTGAATACCTTTATGGCAACTAGAATTTACTGATGTTGATTGAATTTGGTCCAAAGGTCTATAATCTTCATTTTGGGTGTTTATTTTCAACATTTTTTTCAACGAAAATGTCAAAAATTACATCCTCTACAACTTTGATTCTAATTTTTGACATTTTCGTTTAAAATTTTTTGAAAATAAACACTCAAAATGAGGCAGGAGGTCAAAAATGAAGATTCTAGGCTAGAACCTGTTCTTACTAAAAAACTTGTTTTAACTGCAACATATATACTCGTATATAGATTCGACTTATTGCTTTCGTATTGTATTGGGGCGTAGCCGAGTATTCGCACTTTAAATTTTAAAGTACGCATGCTCAGTACGCTCGAGTGCAGTCGAGTGCTTTGAGTATACCATTATAAATATCTTAAAAGCCGTGAGGTTTCTTTGTAAATTTTACATTATATAATGTTGTATCATTCTCATCCATAGTAAATTTGTAACAGGAATAGCAGGAATTGGATAAAATTAAAAACACAGAGTTTTTACGATTATTCGATTACGATACGTATTATCCATCTAAAAACTATACCTGTTACAAATTTTACATTATATTATATATTATAAAATTTTTTCCCTAAAATTTTTGCAATTGATTAAATACCTAGAGTATTTTTATCGCAAATTCCTATGAGTTAAAAATTTCAGGAAATAAAACTGAATATAGTTTTTAAGGAATTTGGTGTTGGTACTTGGTGAAATATTTTTTAAAATTATTGGATAAAAAATACTTGGTAGGTTTCACATTAAGATATATAAGTAACCGTTACTTTCTGTTGCGCCTGAAGATGGGTTAGTCACCCGAAATATATATATCGAGATTAGAGATTCTCCAAAAATAAATTCGTTTTATTATTTATATCTTAATGTGAAACCTACCAAATATTTTTTATCTAATAATTTTAATAAAACTGAACTAGGTCAAAATTCTACTCAAAATAAAGACAGAAAAACCAAATTAAATGAAAGAAATGGAAAAATTATTATCCATCTAAAATCTTTGAAAAAGTATAATGAGAAAAAAAAAGCTTTTTGAGAAAATATACAAGTCGTTCTATCAAATTATAAAGTAATCGTCTTCTTCTTTATATTAGAAAATGCAATTTGCACTCACAGAGAGTAAAGATTTTTTTCGTGGAATCTCTCAAGTGAGTTGCGGTGATGCTTTTCAATCACGTATTAAGGTGTGGAATCAAGAATTACCAAATAGAAAAGATTTCTCAATTGAATTGAAGTGAATTTTTATTAAACACCCTTTGATCTGAGGCGCTAATCAACAAAAGTATTCTCTTCTTCGCTAAGCTACAGATTATGGATACTCTTAAAGAATTTTACCATTACTATACTGAAAGACAGTATTTAAAAGCTTTAACGTCTAATAGTTCACAAAAATTTCCTAATTATATTTAAAAATTATCTTAAAAGCTTCTAATTTTTACGCTATTTTTAACTTTAACTGCCTTTTTTAGGAAGTAAAAAGTAAAACGAGACACTATTACTAGTAGTGTCGCTAAAATGTCTGTTCGTTTGTCAGACCATTGTATCTCGTAAATAAATAGGTTGAAAACTTGAAATTTAGAAGCTGTATGAAATTATTTTTAGCAAAAATCGTATAAATATTTAATCGAATAATTATTTTTGGGAGGGTTGAACTTTATTTGGGATCAAAATAAAAACTATTCTTTTTTATCATAGATTGTGAACCATCTCAGTAAAGTTATCTTTAAGCAGAATTAGGCTTATTTTTTTAAATTCATTTTAATCTAAAATGACGGTGTGAGAGAGCTCCAAAGTGACAGTTTTTAGGTTATTTTTGTACCTGTTGTACGACTTGACTAAAAATTATGAAAAATTTCAACAAATTCTCCCTTAGCAAAATTCATTCCTTCATTGCTAATGACAAATAAGCAATAATTTTATATCCTAGGGATTTTGTGGATTATTTGGTAGGAAATCCACGGTAATAAGTCCGACTCGCACTTGTCTGGCTTATTTTTTATACACTAAATACCAAATAGCGAGAAATATTTGTAAATTGATTCTTCAAAACAAGTTAAAAAGGCACTTATGAAATTGAATCAATGAGAAATTGATTTAGCGCGGACTCAGATTAAGTACAAGAAATTTCGGGTTAAATACCTAATATCCTCATGGGATAGAGAGAGTATGTTAGGAGCCTCATCTCGTTACTAAGCAAGATCTATTAAACTCGAAAAGATATCGATATGATTTTTGTATAAAAAAGTGAAGCATTAAAATACACAAAAACATAGGTATTTGAGTATTGTTCTCTATTTGCTTCTACAAGAGAGATATAGTCATTTTGGGGTAATTTTTGGAATTTTTAATGTGATCTATCTCTTGGGTTTCTTAAGTTTTTTAGCATTCACTTTTGATACATAGGTCTATTGCTGAAATATTCCGGGAAAATTTTATCATTAATTTTTTCAAAATTTGACCCCTGAGCCGAAAAATGGGGAGTTTTTTATTTTGGTGTCAAACACAAAAAGCTTCGTATCTTCTATGTGTTTTAAGCAGAGATGTTGCGAATATTCGCATCCGCATCCGCAAATGCAGAGTTTCCGCATATATTTGGACATCTGCATCCGCATCCGCAATAATCAGATGTTCGTGCGGATGCGAATGTAATAATCTAACAATATTTTCGGTTCTCTTTATGCCAATTCCGAAGGGGCTAAAAGAATGAGAATGACTGATTCCACGGAAAAGGATATGGAACATCTAGGACCAGGGACATCAAGTTTTGTCAGAAAGCCATGCTTAAAAAACAACCTTGCTTTGATGTTAGATTCGTCAAGTGAAGATGAGAGTCAAGAAATACCTGGAAATGGTAGCACTGAAGCTGTACTCCAAAAGGAATTACTTTCTTACCGCACTAAAAAAAGAGTCAATGTGGATGAAAATCCTCTTAAATGGTGGAGTGTTCATCGAGAGTAATTTAAGATATTATCACCGATAGCACGAAAATTTGTATCCACTCTGCCAGGCAGTGTTCCTATAGCGAACAATTATTTGGTAGCGCGGGTTTAATTTTCAAGCCTCTGCGTAACCGCCTTGAATCAGAAAAGGCGGCAATATTACTCTTTATTAAGTATAACGCTCGTGAAGTTAAAAAAAAAATCGGTTGTCTGTAAAGTCGGTTTACTGACGATAGTTGAACGTGACAACGTCATAAGAAAATACTGATGGAATGGTATTTTCTTATGACGTTGTCACGTTCAACTATCGTCAGTAAACAGACTTTACAGACAACCGATTTTTTTCATAAAATTCTTCGTTCAGAAAATCATTTTAAATTTACAAAATACTTGAATAAAATTTATTGTTTAAATTTCTACTCGACTGTTAAAATTTAATTTTTGATTTTATTATTTTATAATAATAAATTTTGTTATTTCTTTCAGCAAGTAAACTGAATAAAAGTTGTTGTTCAATTAGTTACTTAATTATTTTTGCAAATTTAATTGTAATTTGTTGTAAAAAAGTAATAATTTTGAATAATTTATTATAAGAATAAACTGTGATTAAATTATTGTTCATAAATATTAAATTTAAAATTTAAAATTTGGAAACATCATTAAAATTTTTGTAACTGTAGCTTTTAAAAAGCCCGCCTCAATCTTTGTCGCTCGTTCCGCGCTCTCGCTTGCACTTCAAGCCTTAAATGGAACGCCTCATGAGTCATGTTTTTTCGAGCGTGCAGCCGGCTTCATCGAATTATAAGACGTTGTCACGTCAAAAATAGAAGCATTATACTCAATACTAATTTTCATTAATAAAAATTTTAATAATTACTTTATCATTGTTTTAATTCTTCATTCATATACTATATTTATATAAAATCTTAAACATCCGCATCCGCGGATGTGAGCCTTCAAAATTCCGTATCCGCATTCACATCTGCGGATGTGAAAAAATCGGCATCCGCAACATCCCTGGTTTTAAGTTATTGAGCTTATATTTGAGATTCGTATGTCTTTCTAGAATTACGAAAAAACATTTTAGAACCGAAGGAGGGCGTCGCAGCTAGTGAATTTATTAAAATAGTTCTAATACCATAATACAAATTATAATATTATCTTTCAATTTTTTAATTTAGTTTCTTTCAAAAACTGAGTTCTAATGAGGGTCCCAAGCCCCACTATCTATGCTAAAAAGCTAGGAGGCCGGCTCTACTTAAATGGCTAATTTGAATAGAAATGATAAAACTTAAATCCTGTTGAGCGTCCCATTGCATCGCAAAGTACATCGATAGATAAAACTTCCAATTTGTTTCTTAACTGATCAAACATTGTTTTTCCATTCCCGTTTTATCAATATATCTCTTAGAGTGCATAATCAAATGAAGCCAAGCCCAATAAAGAGAGAATTTAATAGGAAAAGAAGAGCTAGAGTGTTTAGGGGAAAGCATTTCTCATGACTAGATAATAAAATCCGATCGTGGTTTATAAAATATGTATGAAAAATGTTTGGGATCATGTCGAGATTTAATTCTTTTTAAGGAGGAAATCAAAGTTAATTAAATTGAATTTTATCAAGAGCAGTGTAATAATTTTTTATGACGGCGGTCAGAATATTATGAAATTATTATTTATAGTTTGTCACGCAGATTTTTTATCTTAATCAAAATATAATCAATTTTCTTTAAAAAATATTCTATAGTGTTTCGTGTTCACCTCTCATTAATAACACACCAGAATTAGAATAAAATTATTAAAAGGAAATTAAATTAAAAGTAAAATTATTTGTTGGTATTTTATTTTTAAAATTCTTAGACTAAATAAGCTAACGTCTTCTGATGTGGCCATCATTCACTCAAAGCTTAAAATTGTAAAATTATTAGAAAGTATTTTAATTTGTAATATTTTTAAGTTTTGAAAATACAAAATTAAAAAAATAAATAAATCGACACGTTCTAATGTGGCCATCCACTTGACTTTACCATACACTTCTGGTTGAGTTTGATACAAGGGCCTAGATTTTCATTTTTTGACCTACACTCCCCCCTCCCCCCCATTTTGGGCGGTTAGTTTTTGCATTTTTAGACTTCTTCACTTTAGGGTCCCACTGATTATTACTGATACAAAATTTGGTTGAGTTTGCTCAAATGGCCTAGATTTTTATCTTTAACCCCCCCCCTCCAACCCCCTTAATTTTGGGTTGATATGCACCAAAGCTACGTGTGAAATTTGGTTTGATATTCACACTAGTTTTTGAGCTAGCTCGTCCACAAAAATTTGGTAACGCACAGACATTTTGACAAAACAATTATTATCTCAAAAAATATAATTTTTTCGATGTTCACTTATTAGGGCTTTTTTATAGAACGTAATGCCATGGTTTCGCTCAATTTTTTTAATCAAAATAGTTTCAGCCGTTTTTGAGATATTTCGAAAAAAAGGAGCAAAAACTTTTTTCATCCACGATTACAATATGTGAGCATACCCTGTATGGTAAAGTAAAAAAATACAAGGTTCAATTTGGGATCATATGCCCTTAAGATTTCAAAATCTTTTAAAACAAACTTATCTAACTTCAGGACATCTGATTTAAAATCACTTGACCGCCAAAAATTTTTACGATGAAGATTAAATCTTTAAGCAAATCATATCGTCATTTTAAAGTGAATTAAATTTTTTAAAAATTTGTCTAATTCTACTTGAAAAGATGTTTATAATGATCAAAAAAATATTTTTTCATTTAGACCCTACAAAAACTTAAACCGTCCACAAAATAATCTTTCGGTTAAATTTGAATATGATTTTTGATTTGAGGGAATATATATAACTTGTTAATTGTTAAAGTTGTTATTGGGAAATAAGGACTATATTTTTTAAGCAGATAATTTACATATTATTGCCATCAACTTTGTTGACTTCTTCAGGGCTCTAAAAAGTGATAAGGCCTCAATTAATACAGATTATAACATTTTCAAATCAAAATCAAAATTGATCTCAAAAACCATTTCAATACATACAAAAAACAAATTAATATACACAAAAAAAACCATTTTACATACCATATAGATATACATACTTATCTTCCTTGCATATTTGTCATTTTTATAATTCTTTCTTAGTAAACATAGTAAGGGAAGTCCGAGGGGTAAACCACGATTGGAATTAGGTGTACACGTCTTTGGAATTATGTGGAATTATTTTGGAATTCATTAGATAATCTATTGACTTAAAAATATATTTCTTTATCCTTTTATATATATACATTTATCTTATTTTATTTTTTCTCAAAACGAAAAACACCAGAAACACAAGTTTACTAAAAAAGAATTATAAAAATGACAAATATGCAAGGAAGATAACTATATGGTATGTAAAATGAGTTTTTTGTGTGTATTAATTTGTTATTTTGTATGTATTGAATTGGCTCTTGAGATCAATTTTGATTTTGATTTGAAAATGTTTTAATCTGTATTAATTGAGGGCTTATCCCTTTTTAGAGCCCTGAAGAAGTCAACAAAGTTGACGATACGTTGGCAATAAAATATAAATTATCTGCATAAAAATTTAGTCCTTATTTCCCGATTACAACTTTAATAATTTAATCGATGGACATAACTAATCAAAATAACTTGTGTGTATTGTTTCTTATTTAGCTGCATTGTTTGATCAGAGGTACATATAGGCGCAGTATAATGATACTAAGGGCCGGTTGTATGTCGCAAAGTTAATGCTTTTTACCACTAGCACAGGGTAGATGATAAATGGAGGGATTGGGATGGCCAATCAGATGACAGGCACTGACAGTCTTGGCATCTGATTGGCCATCCCAGTCCCTCTATTTACCATCTACCCCGTGTTAGTGGTAAAAAGCATTTACTTTGCGACATACAACCGGCCCTTATAGGGTCCTGTTTTACATTTGAAGGGAAGCCTAAATAAGCTGGCCAAATTAGCTAGTCTGACCTTATACGAAAAAAGTTCCGTATCAAATAACTCCCAGAATACTTTAAATTCCAAATCTTTTCATATTTATAATTAATAACGAAGGAAAGAGTGAATGTGTGGAATTTTTACATAATTTTAAGTTAATCCGTTTCTAAATACTTCAGACACAAGAATCTCGTAAAAAGGGCCACTTTGGATTCACGTCATTATTTATTATAGAACCGAAATAAATTTTTTTTTAAATTCAAACGTGTGCGGTCAGAAACCAAGTTCCTTGCGTTATTTTAAAAATATTAGAGTTAATAAAATACGTCCAAAAATTTTATCCCCTTAAAAATCACACTCCATAAATACTGGCTATAATTAATAATTCTATAACTCCATTATTTTCTTGAATATATTAAATATTGAAAATCAAAATGTGTATAAAATTACTATCTTTAGTTTTTAAAGTTGAGAATATTTAAATAACACTATATGAAATTAGTATTATTTAAATATTTTACATTAATTATATAATCAAAATAAATCAATAACCAACCCAGGCCTTTAGGGGTTGCACCTTTTTGGTGTAACTCCTTCTCTCATCATTATCATAAAAAATAACTACTTTTGAATTAAAATGGCAATTTTTTTTTTAGTTTTTGAATTTAAATATTTTTTTATTTCCGGTTTCTGAAAATATAAATAAACATAACAAAGTTGAGAATTACCTTGAATTTCGAACCAGCTGAAGTTGTCTGGCTACAGTTCCATTCTTTGAAGATATCAGATTACATCGTACAACAGGATACTTGTACAGAGTAGTCCTCTAATAGTACGTAATTTTTCACCTGTAACAAAATCAGAATATACGAATGAATATGATGAGCTTTATGCAAAATCATTTTAGCAATATGTAATAATAAAAATTGGCCAAATGGATCAATTTCCGAGGTCATTAAATAAAAAAAAAAAAAAATAATAAAAATATAAAATAGTGATCTCATGAATTTTTTTTTTTAATTTATTTTAATTTTTTTTCGCCACACACTGAAGAATTTATTATCTTCTTTTGAATTATTTAAATTTTAAAAATATAAATAAATATCAAAATACCTACATATTGATTAAATCATTTCTTTCTTTTATGTTCCAGGTGGGTACACGACACTTCTCTAAATCAAACTATGTACTTTTATTTGATACTGATTAGTTGGTGTTAATGTGAGTAATTAATTAATTAAGTTTTTCATGATATAATTATTTCGCTGATAATAGAGCAGAAAATAGTTGACACTACGTCCTGTTTCTACTAAAATAATTCAGGGCTTCCCAAGTTTTTTGGTAAAATTTCAGTAAAAATGGCAATTTTTCTTTTTTTAGTTTTTTTTATTCGGGATTTTGGATTTAAATATTTTTTTTATTTCCGGTTTGGCCTTCAGGTCGTATTTTATTAACTCTAATATTTTTTAGATTATCTTAAAGTTATTTATATAATATATGATTCTTAATTTTCGAATGAGTAGAAATTACTTAGCAATATATAACAACGCAATATTTGAAAATAAACTATTTATTAAAATAGACTTTGTATAGAAAAAAAAAATTAAAACGTACATAAAACGGTCGTTCCGTAGGAGGATGGGGTGATTTTAGTGGGTAGGAAACCCACATTCTGCTGGGTACGGGCCCAACAGTGTTTTTTTGGGTGAAGATTTCCACCTACATTCGAGGAAAAAAAGAAAAGAATCTCTGTCTTATATCCTCTCCATTGGGTCAGGTCGCCTGTAGTGGTCATTTCCGTTACGTGACTATTTCTGCCAGTTAGCTCCTATCGCAAGCCCCGTAAAGGAACTTCATTCCAAGAATTAAACCTAATTTTACTTAAGGAGGTTCTTTCGCGACAATCCACACAAAAAGTTTTAGCCTCGTAACCACTCTATAAATATGAACGGAACTAAAATTTTAGGTTATGTTTTTTAACGTGACTGTCCATTCACACTACGAAATCTCTATGTAGATACACACATACTTGCCGGATCGTTTCCAAGCCATTGTGCTTATATCCCCTCCACTAATAAAAATAATCGCACAAATATGTTGTTTTTTTTGTTTTTTATCAAAACTAAGAGGTAAATATTATCGAATATATTATTCTAACAAATATTAGTTTTTCATCAAGATGGTGAAAGTCCTTCAATGAAAAAAAATAAAATAATGATCATATCCCTACCCTTTCCCTATCTACTCTATGTAAAAAATGTCATTTTTAATTGTAATTATTTCATGTTTGGACTGGTAAATCGTCTTCAAATTTTAAGTGTATGTGTATTATGCTTTTAATGACTTATATTTCAAGTTTCAAAGACTTCTTGAATTTTTGCATTTGCGAAAGAACTACCTTAAAGAGATCTTTAAAGGAATACATATGATAAAAAATTCTTTTTATTTTTGACCCACGAAATATTCGACCCTCCCGAAAATAATCATTTAATTAAAATTTTAATAGAATTTTTGATTTCCGGGAAAATTAACACATAATATAAGTTTTAATTTCAAGATTTTATCTTATTTAGATTACGAGCTACAATGCTCTGACAAACAGACAGACAATGTAGACACTAATAGATTTCCACTTTAAAAGGAACTCTAATAAAAATGAATTTCTTAATCTATTCCAATATATTCATTTGGAATCTTTGCGTTTGCCCTGTTTCCTTATTTTACAAAGGGAAATAAGAGAAGAGGGTGGCGGGCGAAGAGGAAAGAAGTTGATTGGATAAAGTTAGCTTGGTAGATTCTTAGATCCTCTTCTCCGAAATCCGTCATCCGCCCTGTTCCCTGTTCTCAAGGCATCCTCTCGGGATTAATCAACAAAGCGATTCATTAAGCGAGTTTTTAGAAAATATTAAATGAAAACAAAGACCGCGAGAGGAAAAAAAAGACAAAAATTCTTCAAATGATTGATGTAAGAACTTTTAATAGATTTTTCTATTTATAATACATTGGTAATCTCAATTAATATCTCTTCTTACTAAGATAAAATAAGCTGACGTGTTCTGATGTGTCCATCCACTTGACTTTACCATACAACCTGTCCCCTCTCTTATATTTAATATTTATTAAAATTATTTATAATCATCTAGGGGAAGGGGGTTAGTTTTTTCCATTTTTAGACTCCTGGGGTCCCAATGATTACGTATACAAAATTTGGTTGAGTTAGATACAAGAGCCTATATTTTCATTTTTTGAGCCTACACCCTCCCCCTTTAGGCGGTTGGTTTGTGCATTTTTAGACTTCGGGGGTACCACTGATTATGTATACAAAATTTGGTTGAGTTTGGTACAAGGGCCTAGATTTTCATTTTTGACCCTACACCCCCCCCCCCCCCCATTTTGGGCGGTTATTTTTTGCATTTTTAGACTTCTGGGGTCCCACTGATTATGGATACAAAATTTGGTTGAGTTTGGTAAATGGCCAAGATTTTCATTTTTTGACCCTACACCCTGTAATGATAAAGCAAAAAAACTTGACAGTGTCTAAGAAAAATTTAAATTTAATCTAATTCATCTTCTTAATAATTTTAATTTTAAAAACTATAACAAGTAAAAATATTTAAAATTTCTGAATACTAAATGCTGGACAAATAAATAGTCCAGTCAAATTGTGCTCAAATGGGTCCCTATGGGGAAAGTTTGTGGTAGTTCTGATTTTTTGCATATAGGTATATGTTTTTTGGGGCGATGAATCGAAATCTGAGGTCGCCCGCCAAAATTTCGTGAAGCAACATTGTAGAAAATA
>JALMQS010000068.1:6239019-6374441 GCA_024734495.1 Forficula auricularia
TAATAAATAACAAATTTCAAAATCGCCAAAATTCTAACAAGATTGTTCGATTCTGGAAAAGTCACTTTTTCTTTTAATTTTAAATTAGAAAAATTAATTGAAATAGCTTATTTAAAGAATTTTGTTTAAATAAATGAAAAAAACACAAGCTCTTTAACATTAACGAACGACTATATTAAAACGCTTCAAAGTGAATTCCAAAGTTTCTTGGCAAAGAATAAAAGACCATTATTGCAGTTATATTGCCTGGAGCTTCGAATAAAGAACCAGGAGAGTTTAAGCAAGAAAGGGAGGCAACCTGGACAAGGGGTCAAGGGGTCGTCGAGTCATTATTGCGATTTATTATTATATCGGGTTTTCCATCTTGATAAAAATTCCTAAGCTTACAAGTCAATTTGTGTTTTTCTGGTCAGGCAATGAGTCATATAAATAAATATACACTTAGGACTGATTGGAGCTGTTGCCGCTTCGGGGGAAAAAATATTAGTGAAGTCTCAAAATATTTGCAAAATTAGATTTCTAAATCGAAAAATGGTATAACTTTATTAAGCATAATTTACAATCACAAAACCTATATAGAGTTATACTATATTCAACAAAGAATCACAAAACAAAAAAATAAAATCTAATTTTTAATTGGGGGTCAGGTTGGTCGAGTGGGTAAAGTACATGCCTCGTAATCAACAAGCTGGCCCGGGTTCAAGCCCGATCCTCAAAATCCTACTTAATCTGATCCCTACATATTTGAGAATAAATTAAAATATATAGTAACAAAATGGTTAATGGTTGAATCCGAGAAAGCCAAAAAATTTAATTATTGCATTTTATGTACTCGGTACTCTCGGAAAGTAAGCTATGACCGGTCGGTTCGGTTCCCGACAAAACATCCCCCGACAAAATATCCCCCGACAAAATATCCCCGACAAAATTTCCCACGACACTCGACAAAATATCCTTCAGACAAAATATCTCATATCAAAATAACCCTTCCCCGCGTGAATCTTATGAAAGTAATGCAAATCGACCGGTTCGGTTAATATATATTCAGTTCGGCTCGGTTGGGTTCGTTAAGTTGCTGGTTTTTAGACGGTGTCAGCCAAATCGAACCGTCTAAAAACCAGCCCGAAAAGGAGCTAACGAACCCAACCGAGCCGAACTGAATATATTAACCGAACCTTCGAAAGTTTAGTCCGGGTGGGGTGTGTTTCGGGCTCCCATTTTTTTTTCTAATCAAACACAGATTGAAAACCGAACCAGCCAATCGTCGGGCGGGGTGTGTTTGGGGCTCCCATTTTTCAAAGTTTTATTCAAAACTATGATTATAAGCTTCTCACTTAATCTCTTTTGTATTCCCCCTTATACTGTGGAATATTTTGTCAGAAGATATTGTGTCGGGGATATTTTGTCCTTTGTATATTTTGTCGGGGATACTTTGTCGGGGGCTGAAAACGCGCGGTACGCTATGACCAGGGTCAATGTATTAAATTCAATAGATTTTTTTTTTTTCTCATTATGTTTGAAAATATATCAAACATAGAGAAAATCGAATCGCTCTGTATACTATTAAATGTGTGCCTGTTTATGTGTTTGGATTCGAACTACACAATTCAAGAATGAAAAGACTGAAAATTGAAAATATATTTTAGGAAGATTTTCACGCACTGCCATGGTCAGGACTTGAAGGAACAATCAAGTTACCTGAAAGAGTAGTTAGTAGTATAATTTGGGTGACCATTTTTTTCCGCAGTCCGGTCCGGGACATTGACCCCCTCCCCCCCCCCCCCCACCCCATTAACAAAATTAGTTTTTTTATTTTTTTTCCAAAAAATATTCAAATGAGAAACTAAAATTTATGGTATAAATAATTCGTACAAATGATTAGTTGTATTTATTTTGGAACAGAATGAACCTTTTTCAAGTAGTTCATTGCAATTTCCAATTTGACCTTGCAAACCCTTCTCAAATATTGAAATCGTGAAAGGTTGCAGTAAGACTATAGCAGGGGTCCCTACCCGCTCGGCACTATGGCGACCGGCGGGCGTTTTACGTGTGCCCATCGCTGAACGACCACGGTAAATAATTTTAATTTTTCAAATAAAATATTAGCAAACATTTTTTGAAATTTTTTTAATATTTATAAGCTTATTTATTTGAAAATATTTTATGAAAAACTTTTGTTTCACCGTCATTTAAAAATCAATCAAGCATTTCAGAGTCCAATTTTTCAAAAACTCTAATAAATGTCAGATTTTCTTGATATTAAAATATATGTAATATTTTCAATTATTCTTTTGTTTCATGATAACTATTTTTTTGCTGGCCAACTTTTTAATTGTATGTCCAACTATAAATTAATTTGCATTCAAAAAATAAATGGTGCCCACTATCCGACAGATATTCTAGAAAATTGAAAGTTTTTGCCGAGAATAGCAGAATTTTTATAAATTTAAGGAGACAGTAAAATAATGTGTCTTCTGCTGGAATTTATAATCCCAGCAGAAGACACACTCTTTTATTGTCTCCTTCGATATTCTAGAATGTGCTCTTAGATACCAAAAGGTAGGAGACCACTGGACTATCATATAGTCATGTACGCAGAGACGCGCGAATAAAATATAATCAAATTTTATAATATTCACATAATATGATGAATTATCTAATTCGAGACATTTTCCGGAACATATATTAATACGAGACACTGGGCTTTGTCTGGGACTGTTCCGAAAAATCATGGACGAATGGTCACCCTAAGTATAATACAACTTGCCCTCATTGTCAGATTCATTCACGAGCCCTTAGGTAACTTATGGGGGCCCCAAAATTGTCAAATCAGTAATCAGTACCCCCCCCCCCCCCAAAAAAAAAAATACGTAAAATACGCTTTTCTAAACGGCTTGTGTTGTTGTAGCCTATTTTATTATAATTTATTTAGTAATAAAACATTTTTGAATTTTATTAAAAAAATTGTGAAGTATTTAAAAAGATGTTTACAATATATTTTTGATGGTAGCGGAATTAAATATTCCGTTTGAGGCTGGCTTATTCTATAGCAATGGGCCAGCTCATTTTTTAATTATAAATAATATATTCGCTCAACTTTGATATAATAACGATCAGCTTCACTTTAATTTTTCTGCTAGCGTAGTTGGTTTATTTTTTGCATCCCATTAATAAAGTGGCTTGAGAAATTAATCGAGAGTGAATCATAAAGTGAATGTCTGCTCCTGATGTCGAGATGACCTCGCGAGAAGACAAGAAGAGGCTGCCGGGCTGGCTGTCTTGCACGTAAATAGAAGAGGAATAAATTAATATTGACTCGGGCGAGATGATTCACCGACAACGATTAGTGGTATCTAGAATAATGCGTAGAAAACGATTGATTTACGAAATAACATCCTGAATATGGATATTACTCTATTTTTCGAAGTGAAACTTTTTTACTAAGGGGACTACAATTTTCGATCGTTACGAAAATAGGCATTATGTTTGATTTTGAAATGCTATGATATTATGTTGGATATTATCTATTATTTCCAAAAAATATCTCATTTTTGCAGATAATAAAGAATTGGTACAAAAATTACAATTTTAAGTTTTAAAATCCCGCCAAAACACCCCAACCCTCCGGGATCTGTGACGTCACACGTGTTATTTGTTTACGTTCCACACAAGAAAATAAATGCGAAATAAATGGCTTAATCTTGCAAGAAGAGATCCAAAAGCTATATCTCTAAATACTACAATTTTTTTTCTGTGAAGATCACTTTAACGTAAGTTTTTACTTTATTTCGTAGATTATAAAATGGTGAGTGCATAATGAACTTGTTTGAAATTTAAATTTAATAATAAATTAAGTCTTTTGTACGGTTTGGTTCATTCATATCTAAAGTGGAAATTGACTCAGTTTATTTTATTTTATTTATTTATTTATTAGTCTTTGTTTAATGAAAGAGACTCTCCCAGTATCAATAAATCAATTCTAGGCAAAATGGAACTATTTGCCTTGGTAAACCCTGGCTCCACGGCTACGTTTCTTGGCTACGTTTTGACAACACAAAACTGATATTTCGTGACGTCACTCCTGTTTCTTCGCTCTGATTGGTGTTCAAACTAACATGGCGAATTGCAGAATTTTATAGTTTTATTTTATAAAATAAATTAGCAATCTCACCAATAATATAAAAATAAATATGTTTTTTTGTAATCCATTGTGATTCTTGGTTACTGTCATCATGCCTATTCCGATCGTATGATGGGAATAGTTAGGTACCTACGTGGTAAAATTTTAATTGCATATTATATTTCAATTTATTAATAACAGACACTGACCGAAAAGCGCACCGAATTTTGAAGATACTTTCACTTTTTCATTCAATTTTTTAGTTAATGTGTAGAGTAATTATAATATTATGACGTAACATAAAGTCAACAATGCTTAATAGAAGTTTATAAGCATTTACTTACTCTATTTCAGGCTAGATGTTGTGGGAAAACATCTAATATTCTTCTATAATGCACAAGAAAGAATTTAACTTGCCGTGAGGAAGGCTCGTTTTAAACTAAAATATATTTTGATAAACGTGTAGACTTTTTGTCTTTATCGAATTCGGGAAAAATGATAATTCCAATATTTGTTTTTGCAAAGAAATATAATAAATAAAGTGAAAATAGAAATCAGGGGAGGATAAGACACGTACCAGATCATCCCTAATTATCCAGATAACACTATAGGGTGTCTAAAAAATCTCTTATAAGATTGGGAAAATGTTTTAACTTATTTTTAAGAAAATTAATTTTTTTTTTTATAAATAATATATATATCAAGGGCGTGCGGTCCGTATATATACAGGGTGGTAATTAGGTCTCTTAAAGGCTGTTTAGAATATTTTAACTTATTTTAAAAACTATTAAGTATTTTTGGTTTTTCGTGAATAATATATATACAGGGTGGTAATTAGGTCTATTAAGAGGGCTGTTTAGAATATTTTAACTTAGTTTTAAAACTAAATAAGTATTTTTACTTTTTCGTGAATAATATATATACAGGGTGATAATTAGGTCTATTAAGGGCTGTTTGGAATATTTTAACTTATTTAAAAAATATATAAGTATTTTTTTTAGTGAGTAGTATAGCTGAGATTGATTTTTGCCAGTTCTTTAATATGTTCTTTAAAACTTTTGAAATTTGTAAGCAGATTAATTCTCCCTTTGAAATACTAAAATTCCCCCATGGGGAGGAATTCCCCCCCCCCCCTCCTCCCAGTTGAGAACGACTGGTCTATAATCAAATATATTCTTTATTCTCTAATTTAATTCTATTTAATTTTTATAATGGAAAGTAATTAATTATTTTAAAGGGATACTGAAAAAAGAGTAATTCGATTTATATTGAAAAGCAACTCTTTTGGTATGGCTTTAGTTAATGAAACGAGATTCAATTAAATAAAGCACCCCTTTTTGTGGTTATTTTTATTCAAATCAAATTAAATAGATCTATTAAATAATAAAATGCTAGAATAAGAAACTCGGTAAAAATCTTTTTATTTTCTGCTAATTGGCGGAGTCTGAAATAATTTAATTGCATCAGGATGCAAAGAGACTTTCCATTTAAACTTCATAAAATAATATTGAATAATTAAATAATAACATGCTTTAGGGCAAACAATGTTATATATGCTTAATTGTTTAATTAGAAATAATCAACATAATCTAAAACGATGTATTGAAAATGAGTAAAGTAACTCTCATGTTAGTTTATTTAAAAATTAATTAAATCTTTAGGGGATGATAATTTATTAGAACTTTTTGAGCACATTACGCCCTTAGGTATTAGGTTTGTTATATATGTTTGTTATTTTGTTAATAAATAATATAATAATAGTGCACAATGAGATTACTGTCAAAAGTTCTATTAGTTCATTTACGTAATGGATTTCTACTTAGAATTGTAAATTTAATATAATTTAATTACTTATAGGTAAAGTAATTACATGAGCGTTGAGATGTCTCCGCTTGAATAGTAAACGGCCGATTGAGCTCGTCCTCTGTAAATAAATGATAAAACTACTGTTGGTAAATTCGTATTTTTATTTTTCAATATCTATTTCTTTGAACTCTATCAAAAAATAAAATTATTAAAATTTTTTTATTTATTATTATTTTCCCGATTGTGCTTTTATTATATATCATCATCATCATCATCGAGTATACATTCGTAAGACTGGTTTGACTCAACCACCTGGCTTCACCCTTTCACTTGTCTAAGGGCCAGTTGTATGTCGGATGGTAAAGTCTTTGTAAAAGTTGACAAAGGGTAAAACCTTAGAATTCACCATGTGCCCGGCCGGATGGCCAATCAGATGACACGCACTTTCATCCGATTGGGCATTCCCGGCATAAGGTGAATTCTAAGGTTTTAAGGTTTTAGGTTCTAAGGTTACCCTTTGTCAACTTTTACAAAGACTTTACCAACCGACATACAACTGGCCCTAAAAGTCCCACATCACCTAACTTTTATTATCTGGGGAAAATACTCTAATCTAGGTCTTCCTATGCCTTTTTCATTCCCATTTCACTCATTAAAATATCCTTTATCAATCCTCCTTGTGCCCTATCATTTGATCTTCAGATTCTTCCTCAGTGAACTTTTCTCTAATTTTTTCAAGAACAGATTCTTCCTCAGTGAACTTTTCTCTAATTTTTTCAAGAACTTCCTCATTTCTAATTATATCCACCCATTTAATCTTTAACATATTCTTCTGTATGACGACATTCCAAAAGCTTGCAGTTTCTTTCTTTCTGCATCATATGGGCGTGATGTGTACATGTGTCCATTTAAAAGATGAATACAACACATCACAACAAGGCCACCAACCAAGACAAATATAAATAAAAAGATTAATAATATTAATACAGTGATGAAACCCCTCAAATCCGAACCACCGGAAATCCGAAATCCCGGGAAATCCGAACGCATAAAAGAGAAACTTATTTATTTATTAATAAAACAATTATGTATATATTATACATTATAACATTATTTTACATAATTAGTTGAAAAATGAACAAAGAAATACAGTTAAGATACCTAACAAAGTGTAAATGGGTCTACATACTTATGTCATCCAGGATTGAAAAAACGGTAAAAGTTGGTTATTGAAATTCTTTAGGTTAATCACTTTGAAAAAACAATGAAATAATAATAGAAACACACAAAATATCACTTAATCTTTCATTTGATATCAGTTATCTTCAATTATCGAAGCTGCTTTCGGCTAATCCGAACAGGCTAGAGCCCCAATTAGTTCGCATTTGAGGGGTTTCACTGTATTTCATTGTTCGCATCCATAATCAAATATTTAAAAGGATTTTAGGGACTTGGACCAGAATTTAAATCAAACGCAAAGTTTCTTTATTAAATGGGCGAAACGTTTCGTCACTGATTAGCGACTTCCTCAGTGGCTCATTTTATAAACTTATTTGTCATGACTTCTTACTAAAAGAAAAAACATTCCAAAGAGTATGTCTTCACTGAATCATTCAATTTGTAATCAAGACAATAGAAAACATTTAAAAAAAAACAATTGTAATTGATCTTCGTTATAATAATTATATAAAAAAAATCAAAAATTGAATAAAAATCTTTCATCCAATTAAATTTTCAAGAAAATAGATTTAATGGCGCGTGAAAGATTTTTATTCAATTTTTGAATTTTTATATAATTATTATAACCAAGATCAATTACAATTGATTTTTTTAATGTTTTATATTGTCTTGATAACAAATTGAATGATTCGGTGAAGACATACTCTTTGGAATGTTTTTTCTTATAGTAAGAACTCATGACACATAAGTTTATAAAGTAAGCCACTGAAGAAGTCGCTAATTAGTGACGAAACGTTTGGCCCATTTAATTAAAAAACTTTAGGTTTGGTTTAAATTCTGGTCCAATATTAATATTTGACCCATGGCTGGAATCTTAAAAAAGGGGAAAATCACATTTAGAGAGAGAAGATTAATTTGTAATTTATATCAAAATCAGATGACAATAATAAATATAGGAGATGGACAAAGAGAAGCCAAAATAAAGAAAGGAGTAAGACAAGGGTGGTTTCTGTCACCCAGGATTTTTAATTTATATATATGTACTATGTTATAGTAAAAATCCGTTTTTAGTAAGAAATGGTTGTTAGGAGCTAAAACCCGTTTCACTTAATATGTTTGTGGCAAATAGAATTTACTGATGTTGGTTGAGTTTGGTCCAGAGGTCTAGAATCTTCATTTTTGAACTTTTAAAAATTTTTTAAACCAAAATGTAAAAAATAACATCTTCATTACAAGCAAAGTTTTATAGGATGTAATTTTTGATATTTTCGTTTAAAATTTTTTGAAAATAAACACCCAAAATGAGACAGAAGGTCAAAAATGAAGATTCTAGACCTTTGAACCAAACTCAACCAAAATCAGTAAATTCTAGTTGCACAAATATTCAGTGATACGCGTTTTAACTAGTAATAATTTTTGATATTTTCGTTTAAAATTTTTTGAAAATAAATACCCAAAATGAGACAGAAGGTCAAAAATGAAGATTCTAGACCTTTGAACCAAACTCAACCAACATCAGTAAATTCTAGTTGCACAAATATTCAGTGATACGCGTTTTAACTAGTAAGAACCCGTTCTTACTAAAAAAACGGATTTTTACTGAAACATATATATAAAAGAAGCGATTAATTTACGATTCTTAGACACTAGAATTGAAATTAAAGAAAAAAAGATTCCTATGCGTAGAGGATGCTTAGAACGGAATCAACCAAATATTAATAGATGGGATCAAAATGAAAATAAATAAAATCAAGACTATGATTTTAGTTTTTACAAAAAAAGAACAAACAAGACATGAGTGTATAAAAATAAGCGGAGGGAACTTATAAGTTGAAAGTCTCCGCAATATGGGAAGCGAAATCTCGTGGGACGGAAGAAGCCAAAAAGAAAATAAATCCAAAATGTGAAATATCCTAATTATAGAAATTTTAGTATAATTGGGATCAGATGGTCCTAGAGAATTGAAAAAATATATTTTATTTGAAATAACTCAAAAAAAATTTAGTCGAAAAATGAAAAAATGACAAGGCTTGTGAAATTTCTGATTTTGACAAAAAATATGAAATATCCAAATTATAGAAATTTTAGTATCTTTGGGATCAGATGGTCCTAGAGAATTGAAAAAATATATTTTATTTTTAAAAATCAAAAAAAAAAAAAAAAAAAAAATTGTCTAAAAACGAAAAAACCTTGTGAAATTTCTGATTTTGACAAGAAATTTGAAATATCCGAAATGGGGTTTAATTTAAATCAAAAATTAGTATCTTCTCCTCACTCAACTTGGAAAACAGCAATATGTTGCTGAGGTGTATGGAATTTACCAATGTGAAACTTGGGGGATTCGCCCACTAAATTTTTTCATATTTTAAAATTATAGTCAAAAATATTTGAATTAGTCAGAAGAGGCAATTTTTAGTTTATTCTTTATAAATTATATTATTTTTGCTTATATTATATATTGATTTTTATATTTGCATTTGATTACTTTTGTTATACAAAGTACATTCAGGGCTCCATGTTATACATTTTATCAAAGAAAAAATGGTTCAAGCGAATATATTGAATTTCTCGGAAAATCTGCAATTTTCAATCAACATATTGTATGTTTTGTATTATTTATAATGTCATATATTAAATCCATATGAAATAGTAATTTTTTTTTAATTAAGGTGACTGAATGATTTCGCCGAAGTCTATCAATATAAATACTCATATTTATATAAACGTATATCACGTTTTCATCGATTTGATCATATTCATTCGAAGAAAACGCAATATATAGAACAATTTGGGATGTCATTTTCCCTTAATGTTGAATTTTGCAAAATTAATTAAAATAATGATTGACAGTGTTATTTTATAGATGAGACCGTACAGGTCAAATTGGCGATGTAGGTTCTAAGAAATTCGAAAAATAATTAAAATTTTGTTGTAATAAATTTTTACCATAGCTCATATATATCTAAATACTGGGTTATTCAAATGTTGAAGGCGAAGGGGAAACGAAAGGTGGAAGGAATTTATCTTTCTGAGATAATGAAAGATACGATAAATAAAAGAATTGGCACGGGATAAAGTCTTGTGGAAGCGGGTGGTGGCGTCAAAGCGGCCTTAGAACTGTATTCTTTATAATGATTATAAAACGTTTGTCAGGACTTTAAATTGTCACACACAGTACCTATACTTGGGAGAGATAATACTTATTTTTTTCTATTTAATAAACAAACTATCAATTTTTTGTTATAGACATTTTAAGGGGGTTCGGGACTGTTTATCATTTTTATAAGAAATCTCTCCAATTTTTACCATCGATTATTTGATGTATTAAATACTTATACCCGAAATTTGAAGTTGATAGTCTGTCCCATTACCGAGAAATAAATTATTGAAAATTGTCCTTTTAACATTGAAGAAAATGGACCGAGCTTTTAAAAGGGCTATACCTTCTATACAAAATAGGTATACCATTTTAAACAAATTTATACAGATCAATAATTCAACTTTTATGAATCGAATGATACATTTTTCAATAGATTTGATAGCCTAGTTAATTAGTTATTTATAAATATAAAAAAAAAGTTATTTGCAGCCCACAGAATATAACAAAAGCACTAGTGTAGAATTCCAACTCTACTTGTTGAAATCGTTTTTGTTTTTATAATAAGAAAAAATGTATCCTAATATTCTTTTTATTTATTATCAAAACAAAGATTTTTATTCGAAAAATTAGCCTCATTTAACATTTGGTTAATTAAAAAATTTTGTAGGCAGACGTTGTCACTCTGCCGAAATACAAAATATTTTTTCCGAATATCAACCCGATAGATAAGCTGTCCCGAACTCCCTTAAATAACTACTCTATATTTAAAAAGTAAAAATTGGGAATGATGTACGGTGAAAATTTTAATGATTTTATCTATCGTAATTCACTTCATTTCTCAGTCTGTCTGAATCTTGCAAACGAATTTAAAATTATTAAATTTTCTTGAAATTTCACACACCAAAATAGTATGATTGTATTACCTTTGACAATACAAAATTACATTAACTTGAGAAATTAATTGATCATAATGTTTACATGACATTATACGATGTATAAATTAAGTCAAAGAGACTTTAATTTGGTTACTATCCTAAAGGCAAATAGAAATTGCATTACTCAAGTATAATATTGTATTTGAATTGTGGACTCAATTCTAGAAACTAGATATTTTTTAAATCTTACACACATATTAATTTGCGATGGCAATTATTATACTAGAAGTTCTGAAGTTAGTAAGAATAAAATCTAATTATTTCTTCGTTTCCAAACAAATAACAATTCTTAATAGATAGTTAGAAGCATTTACTTTCTCTATTTCAGCCTAAATGTCGTGGAAAACATCGAATATTCTTCTATAATGCACAAGTAAGAATTTAACTTGCTATGAGGAAGGCTCGTTTTAAACTAAAATATATTTTGATAAACGTGTAGACTTTTTGTCTTTATCGAATTCCGGAAAAATGATAATTCCAATATTTGTTTTTGCAAAGAAATATAATAAATAAAGTGAAAATAGAAATTAGGGGAGGGTAAGACAGGTACCAGATCATACCTAATTATCCAGATAACATTATAGGGTGTCTAAAAAATGTCTTATTAGGTTGGGAAAAATTTTTAACTTATTTTTAAGAAAATTTTAATTATGTTTTTATGATATATATATATATATTGGAGTACGACCCATACGGCTCATCGCTAAAATTTCAAACATTTATAGTATTTTCATAAATACATATATAATGTCAATATCAAAATTTCAGAAGGATCTTTAAATTTTCAAATTATTATCCATTATTTTAAATATTTCTATAAAAAACATTTTTTTGTTTTGAAAAGTATATTGGTTCTCGAAATGAAATAAAATTGTTGCATAGTTTCAAGGGGCAATTCAAATAAATGATTTTTCCGAAAAAGGTGTCGATAGAACCAGAGGGAACTTAATCCAATTTTTAATTCTTGATTTCTACTGTACTATACCTTAAAATAAACAGGCAAACAAAAAAATCTTGCTTGAAAATTACTTTTCTCCACTTTACAGATATTTCAAAAATATGCTAAACAAAAACATATAAATCAATATAAATGAATTGAAAATTTTCGAGTTGATTCAATACTTCTGTCCGCCCAACAAAGTAAAATATAAATTAAATAGTCTTTTGATGGAAAAATATATATTTTTTTAAATTTATTTATAACGAAACTATAGTTTCCTTATAAATAATTTAAAAAAATTTATTTGTCAAGCAGACGCCACGCTCTTTTATTGTCTCTTTTAATTTATAAAAATTATGCTACTCTCGGTAAAAAGAAACTTTCAATTTAAGATATATTAATTTGTTCCAAAACACTCGGATTCATAAGAAAGGCCCTAAAAGGCCATGTATACTTGAGGTAGCTACCTTGAATAAGGACTGTCAATATTTTTTTCAAATTAAATTAGAGAACAAAGAATATATTTTTTATTATAGTAAAAGGGATCAGCCGGAGTTCGAACCCGGGATCTTCGCACGGAAGCCGTTTGAATATAGTATAATTAATTATTTCATTCGCTTCTCAATTTCATCAGAGTGGCAAGGGAATCCCTCTATTAGGATTGGATTACAGTTACGATAAAACCAATTTTAATTTCTCTTATTTTCCGCCTTAGATGATTCAGCCTTTCAGGTTGCATAAGCCACAGGCGATTTCCCTAAGATCTTTAAACGTTAAAGCCGAGGTTATAGCATACAATCATTGAGATAATGGAATGTCTATTTGCTCCTAATCCACATTGTATAAGCTTAATAATGCCCAGCTTGATGTTTATTTGTAAGAAAATATGTATTTAGTTTGAACAAGAAACACTAAGTGGGAGATAAATTTAACCGAATTTATTGCGCGGAGAATTTACCACTGCTCGAAGCCCCTAAAACCTTAGTAAATTGGATATTGAATTGTATCTAAGTTTCTGAGATTGGCTCGTGATCCCGGCTTCTTTTCCTTCTACTCTGTTCTTTTCACGATGGAGGGGCCAGCCCATACAGGCCTTTAGGGGATCCACCTTCTGGTGTATCTCCTTCTCACATCAATATCAATAATTAAAAACACTCATCGAAGTGCGAGTGAGACTTAGATATTTTTTACTTTTTCCCTATCGACGATTTATGAGTTAAATACAATTGTTTTTGGTCATTTGCCAAGAGCAACTTAATGTATTTCTAATTCAATAAAGCTTATTATTATTAAATATTCCAGCGCCTCCCAATCGATCGCAGACCCCAAAGATCTAGGCATGCAACAATTTTCTCTTCCGTTCCGGGGCGAATAAAAATAAACTTTTCTTCGTTCCCTAAATTTAAATTTGTTATTATTATTATTTCATTAAACTTGAATTTCAAAATTTCACGATTAATCCTGAAATGTGGTTCAGTTATTCCTTTGATTATTTATTTGAAAATAATATTCAAAGTAAAAAGTATTAATTCAATGAAAATCTTGTTTTCATTTAAGGTAGTGCGTCATTTTTTATTTTTTATTTTTTTTTTTTTATTATAATATGATATTACATAAATTTTTCTACCCAAATGAAATCACCAGTATTAATTTAATGACAATAGGTGATAAATTTTCGGATCTAGGAGGCTGTGACTATCAGATGGATGCACAGACATTCATAGCGAAATTATAGGGGCTCTTCGTACTTAAGAAACTTTAAAAACAAAAAGAAATGTGTCCACAGTCTATGCTAGAGTAGTGGTGGTAGATCGATTGACTTCCATCAGTCTGATTGAAGATGGCAAAATAAAATTTGACCAAAACTTCTCAGTCAGAATCATTGATTATTTTATTTGACTGCTATCACGCTTAGCCTTTAAGCCTTTCATATAATCTTTTAAACTCCCATTTAAAATCATTCTGAATCTTTAAGCGTCTGAAGGAGAGGAACTTTTTTGTTAAGCAAGAATGGTGTAGGTTCTTGGTGAAACATATTTTAATAAATTAATGAAAATATAAAAAATTTAATTAATTTAAAAATATATGATTTAATTTTTCATCTAGAATATTTAATCTAGAAATTCTGAAAATAAAGAGTCTGAATTCTAATTATTTTTCTTACTGAAAAAAAAAAATCTAAAAGAACAAACTTTCTATATAATAAAAGCTTCTGTTTTCGAGGGTAACAAAATTCAGACAAAGAGACAGGAAAATATAAGGGGTAAAAATTATTTGTCTCCACGTTCCAGACACAACTAAAGACGAAAAAGTAAAATTAAAAAAAAAATCGTTGAATTCAATAATCTCCTACAGCCAAATGAGCTCCGACCAAAGGTACTTTATTAAAAGTTTATTTTTTAAATATTTTAAACGACATATATATTAGGCAGATCAAAAAGTTTGGAATAAGTGAAACAAGAAAACATTTTTTGGGCAAATTCGGTTTTATTTTTCAAAATACATTCCTTTTAAGTCAATACAGCGAGTCCAACGTTTTTATAACTTTTTTATCCCGTCCGAAAAATAATCCTTCAGAAGCTCTTCAAAATAGGCCTCAGTTTCAGTTATTTGAGTGAAATCGCTTACCGGTGAGCCATCTCTTCAGGTTTGGAAACAGGTAAAAGTCGCTGGGGTCCAGGTCTGGATGAGGAACCAGTTCAAATTCGATTTCGTGCAATTTTGCATACGCAACTAACGATGAATGAGCAGCCGCATTGTCGTGATGATAGAGGACTTTTTTATTCTTCAAATGCGGCCGTTTTTCTGTGATTTCAATTTTCAAACGATCCAATAATGATGAATAATATTCGCCAGCTATGGTTTTACCTTTTTCAAGATAGTCGATGAATATTATTCCAGCGCATCTTAAAATACGGAGGCCATAACCTTTCCGATCCATTCCTGAGTTTTTGGACGCTTCGGAGCACTTTCACCCGGAGAAACCCATTGTTTTGACTCTGGTGGGTAAAAATGGATCCATGTTTCATCCATGGTTATGAATCAAGGCAAAAACTCCTTTGAATTTCGCGTAAACATTGCCGAATTCTGCTGGGAAGTCTTAACACTAATTCGTTTTTGGTCCACTGTGAGCAAATGCGGCACCCATCGCGCGTAGAGCTTTTTCATACCCAAAATATCATGTATGATATTGAACACACTGCCATACGACATCTTTATGGTCTCAGCTAGCTCCCCTAATTTTACTTTGGGGTGGTTCAACATAATATCATAGATTTTTTTGGGTGTTTTCTGGTATCAGACCTCTTTTCGGCGTCCAGATTGTTCAGCCTCACTTGTGCTTGTTCGGCCTCAATGAAAGTCAGAAAACCACTTTTGAATCATCTTCATCGACGGTGCAAAGCCCGGATAATACTTATATAACTTGGCATTGGTCTGGGTTATCGTTTTCTTGCGTAAATAATAGTCTTTAATCAGAACACGAAACTGAGATTTTTTCATTTTTAAAATAACACGGAGGTTGGTTGCTTCACTGCTGTAACTTGTAAATGCGAAAACATGAATGGCTGAAATTTTGACAGACGTCTAATGAAGAATGAAGTTAGTTATGAATGGTTCACATTAGTACATACTAGCCTCATTTCATAGGATTATTCCAGACTTTTTGATCTGCCTAGTATACAAAGAGATATACAGTCATGTGGATTATATAATAAAAATTATTAGCATGACTCTATATATATTTCGGTGCCCATCTAAAAGAGTTAATTTTTTTTCTCTGTTTGAACTCCTGAAAATGGGCTCGTACCTCGAAATTTATATAGAGTCATGCTAATAATAAGAGTAATAAGCATCTTGTCTTTTATTTTTGTGAAACCTACCTATAATTTTTATATTTTTAAATTAATTAAATTTTTTTTAATTTTTTAATTTTTCATTATTTACTTATTACTTTATTGAGAAGAACTTTAACAAAGATTAGTATTTTTTTATTATTTCTTCCATTTCAAATAATGTCATTTTTATTTATTAATTTACATTTTTCTATTTAAGTATTATACTTTATATTTACTTCTTTAATTTTAATAACTTATTTTCCTAACAAAAAGCTGAGATTCCTCTCGTATTCTTTTTGTTGCTGTTATTATCATTGATTCAATGAAAAAAAAAAAATTATCTTCATTGAATAAATGATGGGATTTTCTTTGTAAATATAAAAAATCTTTATTTCCTCTTTTCTCTCTTTTGTTATCATTAAAAAAATGTTCGATTTTAAGAACTGCCTCAGAGCCAAGAAGAAGATATCCGCTCTTACAAGTTTTAATTATCATCGTTCATTTATGCATTCATCTGGAGATCCTCTTCTTTTATTTCATTTTTTCCCCCAATTTAAATAAAAATAATTTAAACATAAAATATATATATATATATCCAATACTGTCAATATATACTGGATATGGCGGCTTTTTCAATTATATTGAAAGGCTCTCATTCATTTCCAGCGGAGTGTAAATATCACGTTTGTGATTAAGAGAACTGTAATAAATCAAACCAAACGCTATTTCATGTCCACTTCTTACCCGATATTTAAGTTAAACTCGACCCAGTGTCGAATATGAGTCTCATTTGTGGAGAGATCTTTGCAAGTATTCTTTTGTTACTTTTGATAAAAGATTTACATAAGACTAATTAATATTCATCGAATGAATACGAAAGCCCCCCTGTGCTCTGAATTTTTGATTTTCATTGAAAAATAAATTATTTATTTCCATGATACAATAGTATTTAGAGAGAGTAAATAAGGTATTTGTTTTGATATAAAGCGAAAAAATTTAGCTTTGAGATCCTCAAAATACCTGCAATATATACAAAGAGTCCCCCCTGTGGTCTGAATTTTTGATTTTCATAGAAAAATAAATTATTAATTCCCATGATATTTTTATCGATTCTTATAAAACAGTACTTATAGAGAACAAATATGGTATTTGTTTTGATATAAAGCGAAAAAATTTAACTTTGACACTCTCAAAATACTTGCAATATATACAAGGGTCCCCCCTATGGTCTGAATCTTTGATTTTCATAGAAAAATAAAGTATTAATTTCCAGGATATTTTTATCGATTCTTATACAATAGTATTTAGAGAGACCAAACATGGTATTTGTTTTGATATAAAGCGAAAAATTTAACTTTGACACTCTCAAAATACTTGCAATATATACAAGGGTCCCTCTGTGGTCCGAAACTTTGATTTTCATAGAAAAATAAACTATAATTTCTAGGATATTTTTATCGATTTTAATACAAGAGTATTTAGAGAGTCCAAATACGGTATTTGTTTTGATATAAAGCGAAAAAATCTGAAATATATACAAATGGTCCCCCCTGTGGTCTGAATTTTTGATTTTTATAGAAAAATAAATGATTAATTCCCATATTTTTATCGATTCTTATACAATAGTATTTAGAAAGACCAAATTGATATTTGTTTTGATTAAATCGAAAAAATTTAACGTTGATACCCTCAAAATAACTGCAATATATACAAAGAGTCCCCCCTGTGGTCTGAATCTTTGATTTTCTTAGAAAAATAAACTATTAATTTCTAGGATATTTTTATCGATTCTTATACAACAGTATTTAGAGAGACTATATATGGAAGTTGTTTTGATATAAAGCGAAAAAAATTAAATTTGACACCCTCGAAAAAATATCTGAAATATATACAAAGGGTCCTCCCTGTGGTCTGGAACTTCAATTTTCATAGAAAAATAAACTATTAATTCCCAGGATATTTTTATAATTTTCAAATGTATTTATATATACTTGTGTTCGTAAGAACATCCGCAAATTAACGAAGATAATAGTTTAAAGAAATTTAATTTTATTACTAGAAATTGTGATTACATAAGATTAAAAAAGAAATGAATGTTAGTAAACAAAACCAGTCATCCTGGCTACCAAAAAATGAGCTTGAGGCAGACGTTGCGACCGAACAACTCGTATACATATATACAAATATCACGATAAATAGTTGTTATGAATTATGGTAACAAATAATTAATCAAATAGTTACCTTGTTTTTCAATTTTTTGGATAAACTTAGAAAAGATAATTTTTGATCAAAATTTTGTTAATTCTTCAACATCTTTTCAACTTTTAATGACCATTAGTAAATTCAATTATATTATAATTACACGACACTGAATTTTGTATTTAAAATATTATCAATAATATCTCTATAAATTATGTAATGCATTATTGTTCAAGTTTTTATTATCATTTTGTTTTCATTTTTTCATTGTCTTGAAATAGAGAAAAAAATTTTCTCTGTACAAATCATATAAGAATGGCCATTCAGTATGATTCACTTATTTGTGGAGTATATCAAGGGAATATATTTCAAATAAGCTCTACACAGATTGGAAGATGGAAAAAGTAATAGAAATGAAAAGAAATATGCACGAATAATATTCCCATCAAATCAGAATTGAAATGCATTAAAGGATCTGATATAAAAAATTGAAAAAAGAATTATTATTCATCGATACAGTTCGTAGAATAGCAAGTAGTTATATTTAACTATATATTCAAAAAGTTATGCGCGAATTGAAAAATACGATATATGTTCATTATATAGAAAAATATGAAATATTACAGAGGTGGTTGCAATTGTTTACGTGACTATTTATGGCCTCTTAGCGAAAAATAATAAAAAGTAGACAACATAAAATAAGTCGGCTAAGAGTGGTCGGGCTGTAACTGAGTGCTCCGAATCTTAAAACTCTCAAAAAATTATTGTCATTGATAAATAAGGAAGGAATCAATTTGAGGAATTTATTCATAATTTCAAGTTAAGCCCTTTCTAAACGGCGACAGGTACAAAAACCTCCTAACAATTGCCACTTTGGGGGCTCTCTCACACCGTCATTCTAAAGTAAATCAATGTAGTTCTTTCACAAATGCAAAAGTTCAAGAAGTCTTCGAAACTTGGAATATAAGTCATTAAAAGCATAATAAACACACTGTTAAAATTTGGAGACGATTTACCAAACCAAACATGAAATAATTGCAATTAAAAATGAAATTTTTAAATTAATTAATTAATTAATTAATTTTTTTTTTTTAATTGTTTTCTCGATGGTCTCACTATTTTATGTACGTTTAATTTGTTAATTGATTGAGGTGAGTGACATGTGGCATATCATGTATATTTGTATTTTGAAATATGCATTAATTTAATTTTCCCAATCTATTTTTCTTGTACTTTTGTTTTTCAGCACTTGATAAAGTCCGGAAACGGACGAAACGTTGTGCAAAAATTAATAAAATATAAAATTTGTCCAAAACACCTATTAATTTGTTAATTTTATTTAATTTTATTAAAAATGAAATTTTGTGCACATGGTAGGATGGGAAAGTGTGGGAAAATTATCATTATTATATTTTTTTCATTGAAGGACTTTTACCATCTTGATGAAAAACTAATATTTGTTAGAATAATATATTCGGAGTAACTTAAAATAAAATTGAAATTATTTTCCTCGTAGTTTTGATAAAAAATTAAAAAAAAAAAAAAATTTGGGCGATTATTTTTAGTGGAGGGAATGTAAGAACAGTCGCTTGCAAACGATCCATTCATATAGAGAATATAGTAGTGTGAGAAGTACAGTCACGTTAAAAAACATAACCTAAGATTTTAGTACTGTTCATATGTATAGAGTAGTTACGAGGCTAAAACTGTTTGTGAGGATTGTCGCAAAAGAACCTCCTTAAATAAAAAAAAACAAATAAATAAAAAATAGCCTGGTTTTACTTTAAGGAGATTTTTAACATAATTCACCCCCATGATGAAAAAATATTTTTTATTTTCGACCTCAAAAAAAAATTCGACCATCCCCAAAATAATGATTTAAATAGAATTTTTGTTATTATAGAAAATGAGTACACATAACTTGCATATTTCAAGTTCGTTTCCTGTTTAGTTTACGATCTACAATATTCTGACCGACGGACTGACAGACAAACATTGTATTGACAGTAAAAAGAGTCTATATTACTTTCCAAAGAAGTTCTAACTACTATACCAAAGTATTCAAATTTGCAGAGAGCGTACTGAGTCTAGAATATATGTTTTCAGTTTTCCCTTTAATTTAATTTTAACTTAAGATCACTTTTCTAGTTCTACTCCTGGAAATTTGAAATAAAATAATGAAATGATTAAAGCTTTTTTTGTGGGACGGAAGGAGGATTTTTTTTTATTATATACAAGGTGTTTCAAAAATACTTTTACAAACTTCGGACATAGTTCCTTAAACCAAAAGAAGGAAATAAGTTCATATAGACATATGTCCCATAATCTTTGTTTCTCCTTATTCATTTATTTGTGTGTTGACATGTTACGCTGAGTGTACCAACGTGTTGAACAGATCATCCTAACGAGAAAACAAAGGATTATGAGACATATGTTCATATGAACTTTATTCCTTCTTTTGGTGTAAGTAACCCATTCCCGAAGTTTGTAAAAGTATTTTTGAAACACCCTATATATCATCACATAAGTCAGATGTTGTAGATCTTAAGTTTTGCTAGAATTAATTTGGTTCCAGAAAGTCGCGTATTTAGTCACCCTTGATATAGTAGATACTGTCATTTGAATGTTTTCTTTCCGAAATAAATTTGTTTTTCAAAGGTATCGACCGCTTAGCAAGGAATCAGCTGCACACAAGAGAGCTTTGCCTTTAGATATAATTAATAAGTAAGAAATGATTTAAGATTTATTGATCCCGGAGTGGATTCGACGAAATCTTGCTTGGAATTAAGTACTAGGAAAAAGATATGGTTAAAAAATGAACACCTAATTAGGGATCTGAATTGGGCTGGCAAATCATTTCTTATGAATCACTAGAAAACTTGTTGGAAAATACTTTTGCTCTCTAGTATTAATATATAATTATTATTTTTTAAATATGAGGGTATGAGCGCAATAGTGGACTAACGCATAAAATTATAATCTTGGTTTATCTGCGGAAATTAATTACCTACTAATATTGTTAGCAAGCATATACAATCAAAAGCTGGTTTTGGTCCCACTTTGTAGTTGGTCGGTAACAATATTAGTAGGTAATTAATTTCGCAGATAAGCCAAAATTATAATTTTTTGGTTAGTCACTATTGCGCTCATAGCCTCAAATATAAATTAGGGAATTAAGAGAAACATTTTTTAAACACTCTTTTTGCTTTTTGTTGATTTGGTAATTGTTCACCAACAAAGAATTTTAGCTAGAAAACTGAAGTTTGGCTGGAAGAGGCAAGTTATTAAAGAAATCCACATGCTGAATTTCAGCTCATAAGCATCGACTGTTCATTTCTTCTTATATAGCTTTTCGAATTTTTTGACTTTGTGTATTTTTCAATTGGAAGATTAGAATCAATATGAAAAGGTCTTATTGCCAAGAGTAGTAGAGTTGTTGATTTTTAAGATATATTCATCCCAGACCATTTGAGTGGTGGGACGTGGAACCAGACCACCCAATGTGTATTTTTACAACATGCAAAAAATAGCATCATCAAAAATTAGAAATTACCCAAAATAAGGGCCATCCTAACTTATATATTAAAAGCTACAACTAATCTTAAGTTGTTTTTTTTTACTTAGGGGAAAGTGGTGTGGATTTTAGGTGAAACATGATATTATTTAATTAATTAATCTTATAGTACTGTGGTTTTGAAAATGCCAAGACCTTTGGCTCTGAAATCATGGGCATGCAAATGCTGAACATGACTGTACATAACTGACTTCACATAACTGAAAAATTGGATAAAATAGGATTGGCTAGAAATCATAAGTAATAATATATATTCATATGTTTGAAAATTGGATAAATTCCTCTTATATGATTTTAACCAGATTACTATGAAAGGTAACTGAATATACCCTAACTTTTTTCTTTTATTAAAATTGCTATTCGGTTCGGACAAATTATATTCAGTTTGGCTAGATTGTTGTTGGATTATGATAGATTGAGGTAAACTACTTGTAAGTTGGATTTATTTTGAATCAAACTTGCTAGCGGTTAAACTGCTCAAGCCTCTCACTTCGGCTAACAGTTTATAACAGATAAATCTGCCCAAATTTGCTATTTCATTAAAAATAGTTAAGGTTCTCTCTAAGTTCTTTCTTAAGTTGCTCTCTTGATATACCCACGGGCTATTATTAGACCCCATTTCAATATGGTTCTACACTTTTTGGAAATTCACCAAAATATATAATAAATAAACTAGAAAAGAATACAATTTCGTTCACTTCGAATATGCACAGGGGCTATGAAATCTACTCGACTAATGGCCTTTTGGTTGAATGTGGTGAGATGCCAATGAAAGTTCGATTCGAGATGATTTCATCTAGATATATTTCTAGAAAAATATCGATGAGTGGCTCGTTGGTTTTAAATTCTATCAGAATGAATACAACTAATGATCACCAAGCCAACCATTACACCAATAGAAACATGCTCTCATCGAGTCTTGAATCAATAACGAACGAGGCATATCAAATTTACTTAAGTCTCCCTCTCATATTTATTTTTCTGAAGTGACTTTCGTTCTTATTTTTCATCGTATCAGTTTCCACATGTTCAACCATAAAAGGTACTCCTTTTATTAATCTTATTTTTAAAAATTTCATAGCCAGTGATTTTACTAATCATACAATCATCTACACAGATGGATCTAAAAGTAATGATTCATTATTTGTTGGAGGTGCTTTTCTTATTGAGGGTAGTAATGGTATGATATCAAAAAAATTAAAATTCCCCAAAGAAACATCTATCTTTACAGCTGAAGCTTTTGTCTATTTTTATTGAGGCTCTAAAGTATATTCCAAACCTTTCCGGGAGGTGAATTTCTAGTGTGTACGGATTCTCTGAGTGTAATGGAAGCTATGAAGGGGCTCCATAAAAATAGAAATCCATCCCCAATTATTATAAATATCATTAATCAAATTTTTAAGTTGGAAAATGTCAACAAAATTTCCTTTACTTGGATTCCGGGGCACGCAGGGATAAATGGTAACGAACAAGCGAACCAACTTGCTAATCTAGCCAGGGTGGATGGGGAGTTTTTAAACATTGCTCTCCCTGTTTCTGACATCTATAACATCATTAAAATAAATCTCTTTCAAAATGGCAACAACATTGGGCAGAGAGCAGTAAGACCAAAGGAGGCCATCTCTTTAAAATAGTTCCTATAATTCCCCATACACCATGGTTCATATACAACCATTATTTTAAAAATCTGTCCACACTGATATTTCGCCTTCGTAGCAGTCATGCTCACACCGTCTCACCTACATAGACTGGGAGTCAGGGATACTCCATTTTGCGTGTGTGGTGGTGAAAATATTGGGGATATTGATCATATATATTTGAACTGTGATAGATACTAAGATCAAAATAGACACATTTACACTGATATTACAGAAAAAATTTTGCTACCAACTTTGAATGACAATTCTTCTCCATTATACAAATGTTAAATCGGACATTACCAAGATAATAATAGGGCATATTTTGTCTATTGGATGGTTTTGGAATAACATGACATACTACTCCATATCTCATTTTAATCATTACTTGTTATGAATCCCTTAAAGACATTTCAAACTTATTCATAGTCTTCGACAATGATCTTCTGAGACCTTTTACATCTTAGGCCTCAGTTTTTATATAAGGATCAAGGCAGGAACTTTTTGTGGCTCGGGCGGCGTGTGCCGCAGGTACTCCTATTGCTGTGCTGTGGGGGCGCCGCTCTGGTGTCATATTGGTCCTTGTTAAGGAGTAAAAATAAATTTTTTAATACTATAGAGTTGGCCAAATGCTTTGTTATGAGCAAGGCCAGGGAGGAAAAAAAAAAAAAAAAAAAATAGTTAAGGAAATATTTTTAAAAAGTCAATCTATGTAAACAGTTTTTCTGAAACATCTAAATCATTGATTCTCAACCACTGTGCCGCGAAATTCTTGAAGTGTGCCGCCAAATTTAAGAAATTCAAACAATAAAAATAATTATTTTCTATGTACTTTTATCTATTGAGTTATTATTTTTTCCAGTTCAACCATTCAGATCACATAATTTAATGTAAAGCTAAATAAATAAGCTTTAAAAATATATTTATATCGGCTTAGCAATTTAAAAAAAAACGACTTTGTATTGGGTGCTTAGAGGTTGTGTCGATTTAGCGTAGTGTGATCAAATACTGTATATATCAATACGGGACAGACTAATAAAAATCCTATAGAAAATTTAACGGTTTTGGGATCGCAGATTTCAGCGCAGCCATGCAGGCAAGGATGAAATCTTGGTGACGGAACCAATGAATGTGCTTCTTTCAAATCTCTATTTCAAATTAACTTACATGTGATATTTCTATTATGCGCTATGTATTTTCATCCTAGCCCGCTAGAGTGCGCAGTTTCAAGATACCTAAGATTTTGACAGGCTGTCCTGTATTGATATACGTATTTGGTGTAGTTCAGTTTGCTATTTACTTGCTTGCTGTTGAGTTTATAAATTTATACATTTGCTATGTTCTATTTCTAAAATAAACATATTCAAGGGTAATATGTATATGATTGGTCTTTTTTAATAATTATTTTTTTTCGACAAAATTAATTTTATTTTAAAATCTTATTGTTACTGTGCCGCCAAATTTTGAAATTATTAAAAGTGTGCCGTATCAAAAAAAAAGGTTGAGAATCACTGATCTAAATAATTATTAAAATTCGTATCTATCGCCTGAATAATAGTTTTCTTTCTTCATTTGATGAAGGCTCTGGAATAGAAGCTATTATGTTGAAAAAATATATTTTAATAGTTTTCTATTTATTTCAGGTCAGGGATAGCCTAAGCAGAAAATCCATCCCGGCCCCTTTAATAATCCTATTTGTCCAAATTACTACTAACTTATACCTTGTTAATTGATGATTTTCTTTGATAATTTCATTAATTTTCACGCATAGCATGCCTTGTTACTCACACGATATTTCCTCTAATTTCCAAAGCCTACATTATATACGATTTATATATAATAAATGAAAGCAGTTCCAGTTAAAGATCGATCTAATTAATTCCTAGACTAAATTAATGGGATTCCGAAAATAATCCATACCTAAAGGGAAATTAAAAATGAATCATTCGTGTCTTGAAGGCTTGAAACTAAAAAGTCCAATATAAATATATTTTGTAAAAATCTGGCGTGACTTAAAAATTACTTTATTTTAGCCAAATTACACGTTTAAAATAGTATTTTTGCTCAAATTGTTATTGTTTTGAAATGTATTATTTTTAAGGCAGGTCGACAAGCATATTGAGTATTTATTTAAGTATACTAGTAGCTCTGTGTCCAGACTATTTATTTAAAAGAAAACTAAACAGTAGTTTTTGTTAAGCCACAACAACTCGGATTTAAGGTCGCTACTTGGAGGAAGACTTTTGATGGGATAACTGATTAATTTTATTTAAACCCCTAAGATACTCTATCTCTAATGAAATAAGGCTCTAAAGAATTGCACGGCTTGTTAAGTTTAAAAAAAATAAACTTTCCCCCACATGATTTGAATTTTGACTAAAAAGTTCCGTCCTTCTTACTAATCGTTTGCTGAAAACAAACACGAAGTTTGGCATAAAAGTTGTTTAATTATTATTTTAATAATATATTTTTTGGCAGTGCTCCCGGACTTGAATCTTTTGCCAAGAAGATTGGACCATTTTTTAGAAAATTTTAAGTAGGTAATGTTGTATCATTCGCGTCCGTAATAAATTTGTAACAGGAATAACAAGGAATTGGACAAAAAATTAAAAACACAGAGTTTTTATTAAATGGGCTAGAAGTTTCGTAATTTATTTTGACTTCCTCAGTGGCCCATTTAATCACTCTTTGTCTAAAAATAATTTCACTATTCTAGAGTGATTAAATGGGCCACTGAGGAAGTCAAAATAAATTGACGAAACGTCTGGCCCATTTAATAAAAACTCTGTGTTTTTAATTTTTTGTCCAATTCCCTGCTATACCTGTTACAAATTATAAGTACAGTAGAGTCTCACTAATCCGGCACTTCAATAGACCGGCACGTCCAATAATCCGGTACCCTCCTTCTGCGATTTGGTATCCATTTGTTAACCATTTCGGATGCAATTCATTTTATTTTATTTTATTTATTATGAATTTTTCTATACAATCCAGTAATCCGAACATTCCAATAATCCGGCACCCCCTAGTTTTTAATAGTGCCGGATTAGTGAGACTCTATTGTAATTATTTTCAAATCACTTCAAAATTTTCTTTGTTAATTTGAAGACTAAAAATGCAAAATATAACCATTCGGAATGGGGGGGAGGGTCAAAAAATTAAAATCGAGGCCCTTGGACCAAATTCAATCAAATTTTGTATACATAATCTGTGGGCTCCCAGAAGACAAAAATGCAAAAACTTTCCACCCCAAATTGGGGGTGTGGGGGGTCAAACAATGAAAAATCTAGCCTTTAACCGAAATTGATCAAATTTTGTACACATATAATCCGTAAGCTCCTAGAGAATTAGAAACACAAAAATGAAATTTCAAAAGGTGTCACTTTAAATTTATTAGAAAATTGACGTTTACATTAATTTGCTTTAATTGTCTCACTTGCCGACGTTTATTTCTTATGCCATGTGACGGCGAAAACCTTCTACCAAGAATCCAATTATATAATTCCCGTATATTTCGATGAAAATAACATATTTCCTTATATTTTATGTTATAATTTTCAGAGCTGTTTCGAAAAGTCTTTAAGAAAAAAAAATTCTATCTATAATTAGTGGTTAAATTTTGCTCAGGTGTGTAACGAAACTGGTGGGGGAGAATTCGAGGAGATGGGAAGACAATAGAAAAGATGGCATTTCCGATTGCCTATCATATGAATAGTTATTTAATGATTTACGTAGAAGTAATTTAGTGAACAGGAGATATGCATTAATTCCCAACCGAAAATTGAATTGTAGGTAATCATGCAATATATATTTTTGAAAAGGATTTTTTATCAATAGATCTTGTCATAAACCTTTTTTAAACGAGTTAATATATTGAAATTATGGTCTCAATAATAATTTCAATAATAGCTCTGTTTAACCTGAAAACGTATGTTTAAAATTATAATTTTTACGCGGAACGCCCGGGAGGCAGAGAAAAATGTCTTAAACGTGAAGAAAAATAATTTTCAACCATGATCTATTGAAGTGATAATTTCTTTTGCATTGCACACTTTTTATTTTACTTGGATGTGAATGGGATTGAGCCGTCACGCGTCACGAGACACACGTCCCGGTTGGTACCAATTTAAGCCACAGATGGCGCTGCAGCATTAACTCTAAGCTCAAATTAATATCTTATATTTGTAACTTTTAAGGAGTTCGGTGTTGGTTCTAGGTGAAACATTTTAATATAATAATAAAACTTGAGTAAGATACGAGGTAGGTTTCACGTGAAACCTACCTCGTATCTTACTCAAGTTTTATTATTATCTTATATTTGAATTTTGGCGCTCATGTACATTTTATTTTCCTGGGCAGTAAATGGGATTGAGCCGTCACGAGTCATGTCATATGGGTGACGTGACGCGTCACGTAACGGTTGAGCTGTGGTCTAGTGCCAGTTCAATCATTGTCGGAAAATATATTAATTATTTCTTTTTAAAAATTAATAAAATTTTAAAGTTTTTTGGCCTTTTTTGCCTTTAGTCCAATTACGATTCTAGCTATATTTTTTAAATTTGTCTCTACCCCCGGGGGTCAGATTTTAGCTGGCTGCCTCGAGTCGGATTCGAACCCGGGTCCCCTGGTTAGCTCGCTGTCACGCTACCGCCTAGCCTACCGACCCCCCCAATTATTTCTTTTTAAAAATTAATAAAATTTTAAAATTATTATTATTATATTAATTTAATGATATTACTTTGTCTATTATTGTTAATTTTGTTAACTTAATAATTATTGTATTTATGTATATTAGGCATTTAGCCGTTGAAAATAATAAATAAATAAATACAAATTTATATTTTTATAAAAAATAAATTTGAATATATTTTAGAATATTATAATTATAAATGCCATAGAAGTTATCACTTCTGTCATGTGGCTTTAAGCTTAAACACAACCGAATTTTTCTTTTTCTTTGTGTCTGAATTCCGATGAACACGATAAAACAAGAACAAAATGTAGTAGAACGTTCGTTCGGGTAATTACAAAAAATTTCGCACCAGAACGAACTTTTTACGACTTTGATTTATGAAGTTATCATCTTAATCCAGACACATAAAAGTAAAAAAAAAAGAATACTTGAAAATCATTTTTCTACTTTTTCAGAGATTTCTAAAAAAAGATAAAAAAAAAGCCAGTTAAATAATACTTAGGCTTGCCTACCGAGCGAAACCTATAAAATTTTAATTAAAAGGTTCTTTTCCAAAATTTTATTTTTTCAAAAAGAATCGATTTGAATTGATTATAATTCGAGCGCAAAGAAGTCTAGATTTTCATATATTTATAAAAACCCATAATAAAGTTTTATGAAGTCCAATTTACGTGAATCTTAATGTTTACTAGCGGTGTCTTTTTTTATATAAATCATTTTAAAGTTTATTATAAATATTCAATGGATAATTACACAGTAAAGAAATAAAAAAATATATATAATTGATGGATTCTTTGAATAGCAATTTTCTAAAATAACCGATTTTTAAAAGAAAAAGAAAACATATAGATATCTATAATTAATAAAAAGTAATCAAATGATTTTTTATTCTAGTTGATAATGAGTTGTCTTTGAATCTCTCTTTAGGCATATATAATCAATTTCAGAAGAATGTAATCAAATGGACTTATATTCAGGGAATGCATGCAAAATGGCAAGGATTAAAAATAATTTTAGCAGCAAATCAGAAGTAAGAGTTCAAATTTCCAGTTTCAAAATTGTATTAATAGTCATTTAATATGTCTATAAATCCTTTTTTTTTAAGTTTTCACTATTTAGGAAGATTCATATATCTATAATTTTTTATACTAATCGTTTGTTTTCGAGAAAAGAGATTGATAAACTTCAGGTCGAGATAATAACTGTTTTGTCAAAATGTCTGTTATTCTGTTAGTCTGTTCGTTACCAAATTTTCGTGAACGAGCTAGCTCAAAAACTAGTGTGAATATCAAATTGTATACATAATCAGTGGGTCCCCAGAAGTCTAAAAATTCAAAACGCCCAAAATCGGGGGGAGGGGGTCTTATAGTCAAAAAATTAAAATCTAGGCCCTTGTACCAAACTCAACCAGAAGTGTATGGTAAAGTCAAGTGGATGGCCACATCAGAACGTGTCAATTTATTTTAATTTAATTAAAATTTATTTAAAAAGTTTTCTAAAACTTTTAAGTGAGTATATAATTTATTATTATCAATATTATTATCAAGCTTCAAAAGTGATATTTTTCACGCAAATAAAAGAAATTTAATAATTACACTAAATTATTTTTATTTATTTATATACAGGTCATTCAATAAGTCCGGATAATGTTTATCAAGCCATTGTTTGGTTTCCACTGTATTTTTTTTCATCAAAAAGCAATGCTTTATTAAAACTCGAAATTCACTTTTTTTTTAATAACAAAAGTTGCTTCACACAAAATTCTATAACTCATGAATCAATAGTCAGATTACTGTCAAATTTATACACATATCGTTTGAAGGTTAGTACTAAACAAAAATCATATGGACAAAATTATAGTAACGCCATCTATGTGTCATCCTACGGACTTATTGAATGACCTAATATATTAACTAGACAATTTTGATCACTACATATTGATGATATTCAGTAGTAAATATATAGTTTTAGTTTTTGGAAATAACCACATCTCATTCTTCATTTTGTGTCATAGATTTTACTTATACTTGATGGCCATTCAATCATCTGAATCTATTTTAATATAATGAACTTTTATTTAATTTAGGTGGAATGATGTAGTGTGTATATGAGTGGACCATAGAAAAGATAAACATTTTTTCTAAGCATTCTCGCTTAATAAATAAATACTTGGTACGTGGGCTACGCTAGTTTTTAGAAATATCTAAAACATGGGCAAGTTCATTTTCCAGTACGATTTATTATGTTTTGATTTCTCTGGATTCCTGGTTCAAAGATGAAATCCAGGCTACTGGACTACATTTATATGAATTTAAATTCAATAAATGTTTCGAGATTCTGATACTCAAGATAATTCAATAAACGTGGAAAGTTTGTTATGATGCTAAAATGTTTGGGTTTATTTTTCCAAAAACGGAGAACTGATTAGATTTTTGAACTTTCTAGCTTTAGAACTTGCAGACAAAAAAAATCAGATCTTTACATTTGTTGTAGCTAATGAGCTAAAATTTGGCATTCTGGTTTATATCAATAAATTGAACCATGTGTCAAGATTCAGATTAAAATGTTTGATGTTAAAAAATTGACAAATTACCAAAATATGAGGAAAGTGAACCAAGAGATTTTCAATTTTTCCTCTAATTATTCTACTCCGTTCCTTTTTCGATTTATTATTTTGATAAATTAAAAAAGCAAAAGAAAATGAGATTGACTAGAGTCTCTGCCTCTGTGTAGAGTAAAGTAATAGGACAAAGACAAAGTGAGGAATATATATTAAAGAGTGAGATGACATAAGAAGCATCTTTAATTAAACTCTGCTAAGAGACTAATAAGTTTACCATTTCGAGAAGACGACTGAAATTAGAGATACAATTCTCATTTCATCTTCCACGAATTCATAATTAGAGTCAATCATTAGCAAAATGGTTGATTGCGCAAAATGAGCAAAATTTATATAATAATATCCATTCAATGAGGAAATAAAATGAAGACTATCATTAAAAATTAATTAAAAAATAAATAAATAATTGCTTGACAAAAATATAAAAATGATTCGAAATAAAAATTAAAATATTCTAGAATCACTACCCTAGTAGCACAATGATTTCGAGAATCTATATGGCCCCTATATAGTTACTCTATAGTTTGAAACATTGTGCTACTAGGGTAGGGTGGTCTTTATTTTGGGTATTTTCGAATTTTTACGCTGACAAGGGATCATATGGTTCGAAATAAATAAAAAAAAAATATCCCCTAAGTTTAAAGTCTCTATCTCAATTATAACTTGTGCCCCCAGCGATATAAGTTTATCATCTAAATAACATGAGGTTTTTGCGAATTTTTTATTCCGACCAAAGTAATAGTTCAAAAAATTTGAAACTCTGTTGACTTTATCATTATAATACTAGTTATCCATCAGAATTATTACAGATTTTTAGCTATTGTAATTTTGGAGTTTGAGCTAGATAAAATACTGCTATAACTTAGTGTTACTAAAAAATTATAATAACTAAAAATCTGTAAAAATTCTGATGGATAGCTACTATTATAAGGTTAAAGTCTACAGAGTTTCAAATTTTTTGAACTATTACTTTGGCCGGAATAAAAAATTGATCTTTCAATGCCAAAAACCCCATGTTATTTAGATGTGAAAATTATATCGCTGGGGGCACAGGTTATAATTGGGATAGAGATTTGAAACTTGGGGGATATTTTTTTTTTATTTATTTCGAACCATATGAACCCTTGCCAGCGTAAAAATTCGAAAATACCCAAAATAAGGATCACCCTAAGAATCACCATAACACAGTCTAAACCAGTCACGTTTGTAAAATCCTATTTCAGGGGAATGGGGGAGGTGGCAAATTGATTCTTGAAAAAATCCCCGTTTTACATAAATAATGAAATTATTTATTTATTAATATAAAAATACTAGTATAATATTAATTATAAATAAAATTTCAAAACATTACTATATAACATAGCTCTATAAAAAAAAAAATATATATATTTTTGTGCCTGGGTTTTATTTTATGATTTTTTTATTCGTTATATGCCAAAACATAGAAAAATGCCTATATCCCTCTTCAAATTGCTATAAAATAGTTGGGTCGACTTTTTAACATCCGGATTCAATCAATTTCCAATGGGGTAAATACAACCCTTCTGACAAGTAATAAAAATCATCCATAACAGCCCGACTTCAGTAGAAGGTAATCCACTAATTTTTCCAAGAAAGCCGAATCTACTTCTCTCGGCAAATTGGACTTTTATATAAATTTATAAGATAAATATTGATATATGATCCTATTGAAATCTTTAACGTTTCAATTCGTAGAAAGTAAATTTTATAAGAGAAACTTTTTAATCAATATATGAAAGATCGGTTCTTTGAAAAGATTAATAACGGTTTGTAATTTTCCAAAGTATAACCCTTCATTTTACTTTAACTCTAGAGAACTCAAATAAATGTATGTTCACTTTAAATGAAACGTTATTCAAAATCGAATTTAGGGAACGCAGTGTTGGTTTAGATAACTATATAAGTTTAAATAACTATACAATTATAATAAGTTAGAATATATCTAGATTTTACGGCTTTTACTCGGAAATTTCAAGTCAAAATATAAAATAGAATCATAATTTAATTAGTTTGAAATAACCGGCACTTGTGCCACGCCAACTTTATTCTGATTGGCTGGCTTGCTGGGCAGCCTGGTGATTATTAATATAAGCTGTCTAAAACTAACCTCTAATAGCATCCTCTGATTCTGACATATTTCTCGGCTTGTTTAAGACTAACCCCGCATGGCGTCTTAAAATTCCGCCATATTGCCCGACTTAACCTTAACTAAAACTAGCCTTTAATGGCGTCTTTTGATTTCGCCTTATTGGCTGAATCATTGGCGCCGTAGTTTAAATTTCTTGCGGGAGCTCAAAAAAAAATGTAATAATGTAACAACGTAGAACTGAAAAACTTTAATAAAATGAATATATTTTTTAAATATTAACATAAATAACATTATATAATAATTGAATAATACCTACATTAAAAAAAAAGAAATATAAATAAATACCGCCCAGTTCAAAGGTCCAGGGGGGCGGCTTGCGCCCCCAAGCGCCCCCCAACTCCGGCACCTATGCACTGAGTTAAATAAGATATTCTCTTACCATTTTACTTTAGGTTCAGAGTGATTCAATCAATAATTTAAGAATCAGCTCGATAACTTTTTTGGTTCAGATTCAATCCAAGAATATTCTTAAAGTTTTTTTTGCTGAATCTAAAGTAAAATGGTAAGAGAACATCTTATTTAACTCAATGCTTATGCGCCGGAGCTGGAGTGGGGCTCAGAAGCTTAGCCCAACTTCAAAAGTCAGGAGGACTTGATCCCCCGACCCCCCCGCGCCCCGGCATATAGATGGCTATTTAATTTAATAACTTGTTTATAATAGTTATATATATATATCTGTATTTTAACGAATTAATTTTCAGTTTTTAGAATATTAAAAAATAGTTTAAACTATCTTTCAAATAGGTTCTTTCGCGACAATCCACACAAAAAGTTTTAGCCTCGTAACCACTCTATAAATATGGTGTTAAAATTGTAGGTTATGTTTTTTTAACGTGACTGTACATTTTAGGCTACTATATTCTATTTATGAAAGGATCGTTTCCAAGCCATTGATATTTTATCCCCTCCACTAAAAATAATCGTCCAAATATATATATATTTTATAAAAACTACGTGGTAAATAATTTCATTTTTTTTTTTTAGGTTACTCCGAATATATTATTCTAACAAATATTTGTTTTTCATCAAAATGGTGAAAGTCCTTTAATGAAAAAAAAATAAAATAATGTTCATTTCCCCACCCTTTCCCCTATCTACCATATGTAAAATATTTCATTTTTAATCCCAATTATTTCATGTTTGGTGTGGTAAATGGTCTTCAAATTTTAACAGTGTGTGTATTATGCTTTTAATGACTAATATTCCAAGTTTCGAAGACTTCTTGAATTTTCGCAATTGTGAAAGAACTACCTTAATAAAGCAAAATACGAGTAATACGAATTATTTAGAAAACTAATTATAACTCAGTAGCAATCTCAATCATATATAAAGTTTTTGAGTAAAAACGACACAAACAAATTTTTTATTTTAATATTATTTCTACATTTCTAAAAAAAAGGATTATTTACTCACTCACACTTCTTTTTATTTTAATATTCCAATACATATAACAAATTTGTTAATTTTTTTGTGTACACTCCTGGTGGGAGGGTGGGGGGGATTCAGGGGCTGCCAGGAGCTCTAAATGCTCACATTATGCCACTACATGCCTAACTATCAAATACAGAAAGACCGGAGTTACCAGATAGGTCTGCGAGTCAAACAAGTCACTAAGATTCGGGACTCCTTAATCTGATGGCTTGTTTTTAAATTTCATCCACGCTGTTAAGAAAATGTTCTCTCAATCTCTTTTTACATGCTTTATATTAGCTTCATCTGTATCCTGTATGTATATCTATCTATCTATCTATTTATCAATGTGACTTTTAGTTAATAGAGTAAAGGGTGTGTAGTTTGACAGTGAATGAAATAAAACTCAAAGAGGTTTATACAAACTCAATATATTTCGGATTATTAGTCCATCATCAGGAGTTTACAAGTTAATACAGTATTAACTTGTAAACTCCTGATGATGGACTAATAATCCGAAATATATTGAGTTTGTATAAACCTCTTTGAGTTTTATTTCATTCACTGTCAAACTACACACCCTAACTCTATTAACTAACATCATGTTTCACCTAAAACCTACACCACTTTCCATAAGTAAAAAAAATGTGACTTTTGTTCCGCAAACATTTCTCTATTGAAAATAATTGTTTTTCTACTCAATTTAAATGAAATTATATAAAAATAATAAAAATAAATACATTTCATTCTGTTCAATTCCGCAAACTTTTCTCTATTAAAATAATTAAGACTAAAAAGTAAAAAAATAAATTATAGTTAAAAAAACTAAAAAATAAGCTTCTAAAAGTACAAAATAATGTAATACTTAATCAAAAAGCGTGGGGCACTTTATCGAAACTAATTAAAAGTTTCAGCGCCCCACACTTTCTGATTAACTATTACATTATTTGGTAATTTTTAGAAGCATATTTTTTTAGTTTTTAGTTTACCATACATGGTATGGTCAAGTATTGTAATCGTGCATGAAAAAAAGAGTTTTTTTTTCTTTCTTTTTTTCGAAATATCTCAAAAACGGCTGAAACTATTTTAATTAAAAAAATTGAGAGAAACCATGGAATTTCGTTCTACAAAAAAGCTCTAATAAGTGAACATCGAAAAAATTATATTTTTCGAGAAAATATGTAATTGTTTTGTCAAAATGTCTGTTAGTCTGTTAGTCTGGTTGTTAGTCTGTGCGTTACCAAATTTTTGTAGACTCAAAAACTAGTGTGAATATCGAAACCAAATTTCACACGTAGTTTTGGTGTATTGAGACTAAGAGCTGATTAGATTTTGGTGCGTATCGACCCAAAATTAAGGGGGTGGAGGGGGAGTTAAAAATTACAAATCTAGGCCGTTTGACCAAACTCAACCAAATATTGTATACATAATCAGTGGACCCCAGAAGACTAAAAATGCAAAAACTAACCCCCAAAAATGGGGGGGGGGGGGTATTGTAAAAAAATGAAAATCTTGGCCATTTACCAAACTCAACCAAATTTTGTATACAGACCCCAGAAGTATACAAATGCAAAAACTAACCCCCCCCCCCCCTACATGATTATAAATAATTTTAGGGGCCAGGTTGTATGGTAAAGTCAAGTCGATGGCCACATCAGAACACTTCAGCTTATTTTAAAATATAATTCTTTCTTAGATGAAAGAATAAATCTTACTATATTCCTATCATAAAAAAGAACAGAATAAAATAGCTCACCCGCAGTCTCTGCTTCGATTATCAATCCAAGAATTTCTATTTAAATGTTTCCCGTGGACTGATGAATGTTTTTTGACAAGTTGGTCTCCCATTTGGCCTTGAGGTTGATTTCTTGCTCTACTATCCAACTAGCCATGTCCATGTCAGATGCAGAACAATGGGCAACTCTTGAGACGATCATAAAGAGAGCAAGAAGACGGCCATGACGAAGACATCGCCATTAGAGCCGAGAAACACTCGTCGCAATCACTTCCCTGGAAAACACATTTGGATTTTTATTGAAAAATAATTGCTCTCATTGACTTTGTGTTACTTTTTTTTATTAGGTACTCATTATTTTTATTTTTGTTTCTTATCGAATATCTTTAAGCTCATTTTTTTTTGTATATATCAAACAAGTTATCTCTGCCTTAGTTTGGCCAGAATGAGAGAGATCGACTTTATTGGTGTTTAACTAATTAATGAAAAGCATTTTCCAAGGTGATGTCATATATATATTTATATAAAATATGATATTTTTTTTTCTTTTTTCTTTTATTTTATATTTTGAGAAATATCTATTATCTTCTACGCCAAATCGGACGGTTAAAAAACTTTAATTTTTGATTTCCTTCATTTTTTGACAATTTTTAGTATCCATCAAAAAACTCTTCCTAGTAAATTTTGAAATTTTTTTAATGGCTGGTTTAAGAAATATCGAATTTCGGTTTTTCACTCATAACTTCTTCAAAAATGGTCTAAATTCAATTTTTTTTTTTTGAAATTTTTGTTTTTTATATACTTTTTAGAAAAAAATACAAATAAATTATTTAAAGTGTTTTTATATGCGATTTTTGAGTTCGACAATTTTAATCTTGTTTTTGAAACTGTATTTACTCTTCGATTTTTTTGATAATTTTTTATTTTAAACTTCTATTCATTCTACAAATTTGAAGATCGGGTTGATAGTGGTTCTATTATAATTACTAATTTTTCAATAAAAAAAATTTCAAAATTTACCAAGAAGAGTTTTTTTGATGGGTAGGTTACTAAAAATATCAAAAAATTTTAGAAATCAAAAATTAAAATTTTTCAAACCGTCTGATTTGGCGTGGAATGCCCCATATAACTCTTATTCGAACTAATTTCGCCAAAGCAAAAACTATTATATGGGGCCATCCATAAATTACATCACACGAATTTCAAGATTTTTAGACCTCTATGTCACATTCCGTCACTTATTCATTGACCCTCCTGTATTGTGACGTCACACTATCACTTTTATACTCTATAATTTAATAATTGTAGACTTTTTTATATTTTAAGTTTAACTTTGGGGGGGGGGGGTCAGATAGGCTAGGCGATAGCGTGTCATCCTGCTAATCAAGTGGACCCGGGTTCGAATCCGACTCGAGGCATCCGGCTAAAATCTGACCCCCGGGGTAGGGACAAATTTAAAAATAATAAACAGTATCGTAAATGACTTATGGCTAGAAAGGCCGAAAAGCCAAAAAAAAAAGTTTAACTTTATTTTTATTTTTAAAAATTTTTAATTTGACAATTTTTAAGATCTCCGGGCCCCCTGTCACAAATCTGAGATGCCCTTCCCCCCTTAGTGTGTGACGTAATTTATGGAGGGCCCCTATGTTGTAAAAGGAATTTAATTATTGAATTATTTGTATGATTTGTAATATTATTAATTTATTGTGCAAGGATATAATATCTATGAAATCAAAGTAGACTTTGGTATCGCAAGATACAAAGAAAGTAAAAAGACTGATGGGTACCAATCATCCCCAAACATTTCCAGTGGTCCGTAATTAAGAACATTCATGAATCAATAAATAATCCATCTAATGATTCTATTTCCTTTAAAAATGTTTCTTGAGGTGGATGTTGGTTTTACTGTTAACTCAATTGAATAAGGTGCGGTGTGGGATGTGATAGGTACTATCCAAATTTCATTTATAGTGATTATAGTCCCTCTAAAAAATGTTTAATAACAAATACTTTTTCTAGTGAATATTAAACAGATTCCGTATGATATTTATTTTACTTAAAAAGACATTCTAAGAATTTCACAGCATATTTTTCGAGTGTCTATTTTATTAACATGAATCTTTAAGCCATTTTGGTTCGCTTGCGTCATTAAAAAAAAATATTAACGAGATGAAGAGAGAACAAATAGAATAGAGATGTCGGCCATCCTTATTAATGACATAAAACGGTGACAGAAAAATGATGACTCAAGCTGAACTAATATTTGAAAAAATTTGTCCTCTCCGCTTTTTACTACTTAAAAATCGGATAAAATTATATTTCGGATAATATTCTTCAAATTTAAGTTAGATTCTAAAAAAAAATGAAGGAAAAAGTATAATACTTTTGAAGGCCCAATACGCGAATGATTTGAGTTGGATTGAATATATTTTAATATTTACTTCCATTTAAAGACAAAAGAGTTTTCAATTCTACTTGAGAATAAAATATTAGAATATATGTGATATTTAAAACTAATAAGTCATTGATATGTAATATTTCGGCACTTGGGTTCAATTTTCAAGAAAGTGATTAGAAACCTTCTGACATGTTATCAAAATTACTCATTACTACTATAAATCTACTTAATTAAATTTTGATTTATATGATTAAATGTTTTTTATTTATTTAAATTTTATATTATTAATTTTGAGACTGACTTAAGAAAGGGTAATTTGAAGGAGCAAAAAAATGAATTTAAAAAATTCCCTTGAAACTATTGAAATATCACTTTAAAAAAATCATTCATCAAACCATAATACTTTAAATATAATAAATATTACAAATCTTTTATAAAAAAAAACAATCGTCAAACGTTTATGAAAACACCAAACGTTTCGCGAGAATTCCTCCCTTTATCAATGGAATCAAATTATTTCATCATAACACTTTATTTAGTGTGTATGTGAGTGTATTACCAATTAAATACCAAAATAATTAAATTGTTGATGAATCTTATAAAGTGTCCATTTATAATACCTTTCAAATATTCAAAAAAATTTTCTTGAAATACGGGGCTTATTCTTATAAATTCTTAAGCATTTTGAAATAAAAAAATCTGAAAACTTTTTTGAGACTTGGTACTCTTTCCGCAAATTTGGTAAATCTATGTGAGGTAATGGTTTGAGCTAGTAATAATGCATAAGCACATATACCTATTTATAATAAATATCTGTATCTGGTATTTATTATTCTTTGAAAATACCCGAATCCATGTATCTAAATTCGTTTTGTTGTAAGCTGGTCACTTAACAAACGAATATATACCTTGGGGTGGTCCTTATTTTGTGTATTTTCGAATTTTTACGCTGACAGAGTCTCATATGGTTCGAAATAAATATAAAAAATGCGTCCCACAGCGATGCAAGTTTCCCTTCTAAATAACATGGAGTTTTTGGCATTGAACGATCAATTTTTTATTCCGGCCAAAGTAAAGGTTCAAAAAATTTGAAACTATGTAGACTTTATGATTATAATAGTAAGTATCCCTCAAAATTTTTACAGATTTTAGCTATTATAATTTTGGAGTCTAACTTACTAACACCAAGATACAGCAGTATTTTTTTTAGCTGTAACTCCGAAACTATAATAGCTAAAAAAGATAGCTACTATTATAAGGATAAAGTCTACAAAGATTCAAATTTTTTGAACCATTACATTGGCCGGAATAAAAAATTGATCGGTCAATGCCAAAAACCCCATGTTATTTATATGGAAAACATCGCTGTGGGGCAGAGGCTAAAATTGAGATAGAGACTTGAAACTTGGGGGATATTTTTTTTTATTATTTATTTCGAACCATATGAGTTTCTGTCAGTGTAAAATTTCGAAAATACCTAAAATAAGGACCATCATAATATACCTATATACAGGTAAATGTTTGTTTGCATCAATTATAGTACAGCTTCTTTGATTTCCCATTATGAATCAACAACTCTGCTATTCTTGGCAACCAATCTTTTCAATTGAGTAGTAAATTGAAGCTTGGCAGGGGTAAAATGAAATCTATATGGGAACTTGAAATTTAATAAAGGATAATCAAACGCAAATAGAAAAATACCTGTTTATCTAAAATATCATAATAGGTAAGAATAAAATAAAAATGGCTGGCCTTTGGTTCTTAATTTAGTTATTTTCATTTAATATAGATATTTAGAACATAGTTGAAAATTTTGTATCTTTCTAACTATCTTTATTTTTTAATAAGGCCAACAAGCATAAATATTACTTTTAAAAAATATTAGTCTCAGTCAAAAAAAAAATGCGCAACTATAATTTTTGAAGAAAAAATTCCATTTGAATGGCATTAAATGCCTTAATTAAAGTTTTCAGTTTTACAATTCGTATATTATAAGTATAGTGTATTTTCTAATTGATGAGTGAGTTGTGAAAATGTTGTTCGTTGAAATTTCTCTCCCCAGAAGATGAAATTTTTCTTGGGACTAAAAGCAAGCCGCCTTGGGACGTGAATACGCGCTAATTGGACAACATACAGAGAACATATTGCTGGCCTGGTTCTGGCTATCTCTTTTCGTTCAGATCATTTCAAGACAACGGATCGAACAAATCGTGGAGGAATTTGCAAAAAGATCGTTCGCGGAATTTATCACAGACGTACACAGACACACGAACAATCTTTTACTTGAGCAAGTTTCTGATGATGCGAAATTTTCATCAGCAAGTCATTTTAATATTAGATAAATTAAAATCTTTATTATTCTTAAATATATCAGTGGCGGTTGGTGACTTTTCAACCACAGAGGATGCCGTCCAAAAAAGTATCCTTCATTTTTTTAAATTTTATTTTAATTTTCGATTTTTTTTTTTTTACAAATTTCATTGAATACGTCATCATTTTCGTTATTTTTCAAATTCAACATTAGATTTTTTTAAATTATATTTTAGGACCTTCGTCCTAAACGGCTTTGTGTGAGAGAGGGTAAATTAAATCTTGTGACGTAAACTCCACAGTCCCTGAGATGGAAATCGACCATCTACAATGAAACAGCCTGTCCTTTAAGAACTTGAATTAAATAAATACAGTAATTTTATGTAACCCTCACTTATCGAATAGTCAAAGGTTTTGAGAGAAATTCTCCCTATATCCATGAAAATTTGGAAAAATAATTGCTTTAAGAAGGAATTGTAAAGATAATAGATATTATTAGATATCTTTATAATTCCTTCTTAATGTATCTAACTATTTTTCCAAATTTCCATTGATAAAAGGAAAATTTCTTCCGAAACCTTTGTCTATTATTTATGTAAATTAATTAATAAAGTAAAGGGTGTGTAATATTATTTATGTTTTAAAATTGTTTCATAAAAGTACTGTATTTATTTATTATTCCCTCAAATTCATTAAGAGTACAATTATAAACAGGGAAATGGAAAAATTACTGTCGAATGTTTTGGAATACAAAGGATCGGTTGTAAATATGATGACTAGATTGAAAAGACAACAAAACGAATTTTCTCTATCCAATCGGGTATTTGATCCTATGAAAGGTGACAGATAAAATATTTCTAATTAAAAAGACTCATGATGAAGGTCAAACCTTCGAAACTATAGTCTCAAACAAATAAATAATATATATTTAGTATAAAAATCTGTAGGTTTATTTGGATCAAGCAGAGGACAACCTCATTGATTTCTCTTTATGAAAATAATTTGATATTTATGTCGTTGTTATTTGAAAAGCAGGTGCAGTTACATCTTGTCATCTGGAAACGACATTTAAAGACATTTGCCTAATAAAAATTCTAAAAAAGTAAATATGGAGGTGTAATTGACGTGGTGCTTCATCAAGCGGAATAGATCTTACATAAATAAAAAAAATAGAAGAGAGGCTTGGATATAAAAAGACAGAAAGCATTTTAAATGTATTTGAAATTCGTTCATTGATAGGGACCACATTTTTATCTAATAAATTATTTTATATATTTTTTTTTTTTTTTTTTTTTTTTTTTTTTTGGAAATGGACTGGTAGAATTGAATGAATAATTGATGGAAAGGCAGCCCAAGAATAATGTAAACTAAAAATTCCGAATACAATTTTTTTATTGGAACATCATTTTCATTAGATGTGACAAGTCAGAGGGAAAAATGAACAATTAAACGCCGTGTTAAAACATGCGACCAATTGCAACCTTTCGCCAATTTATTGTGGCTTCATCAGGCTCTATACAAAAAATAAATACAAATGAATCATTCACAATCATCAAAATCAACCCACACATAATATAATATAAAATTGAAAGTTTTTGCCGAGAGTAGCAGAATTTTTATATATTGAAGGAGACAATAAAAGAGTGTGTCTTATAAATTTTATTTATTTATAACGAGACTATAGTTTCGAGTGCTTTGCCCTCTTCATCAGTCTATTACAATGGATTCACAGGAATTAATTTATGAATTTATAATTCCAGCAGAAGACACACTCTTTTATTGTCTCCTTCAATAATATAATATAATTAACTTGATCAAATTTTTAAAACACTTCCTCTTTCTTTTCTTACTAATTACTGATGAAGCCACAATAAATTGGCGAAACGTTACAATTGGTCGCATGTTTTAACACGGTCTTTAATAGTTCCTTTTTTTCTCTGATTTGTCCCATTTAATTCTGATAATGGAACTGAATAATAATAATGATCATTTTCATTCTTTTAAAAATTGAAGAATTTTCTCTCCTTCTACAGAGTTTAAAATGGTCAACTAAGGAATCTTGTAACAAAACCTCCTTCTTGTCTCTTTTAACAGTGCTTGTGCTTTTCTGGGGCTAGAATTCGCCACTTACATCGACATATTCTTCAACGGTACTATTTGTTAGGTAATGGAAATAAAATTCAGAATCCTTCTTTAATTTAATTTTAATGCAATATGGTAAAGTATAATTAAGACTGACACTATCTCCAAGGCTAATTATTCTAATTATTAATTAATTAACTTGACACTTGTTAAATTATTTAATTACTGTACTAAGTTTCTAGGAATTATTTATTTAATGTAAATATCAAGAGAGAATTGAAAATTTAATTATTCTAGAAGAGGCTTTTGATCTAGCTATTATAAATATTAGAGTTACGCTGTTTAGAAAGTACCATTACATTGCTTAAGTTTTAGTCAAACAGTAGAGTTTTGGAAACTCAGTACTTTGAAAGAAACTACTCAATTCCTAAGAATATTCTTCACAAGAGCCACTCCAATCACTCAAAGCCCCCTGGTTGGCCAAAATATTAAATTCACTCAAAAAATGTTCAATTTATTTGTCTATTTGTGTTTATAAATGTCTGAAACATTAAAAAACAAATAATTCTTAAGTCAGACTTTTTACCTACCTTTTTAACTCCTTGGATTCCAATGTATTTAGAAATACCTTGGGAAATGAAGATCGTATAAATTTCCTTCTGATGTCAGATTTTGTGTATTTCTAAAACAAAAAAAACTTATTAGCTTTTGGGCTCGCTAGCTTCAGAAATTCTGATTGACGAAAAATATATATAATCGAAAAAAATTGAATATTTATACAAGATCTATCGAACGGTTTTAGGTAATGAACTGAAATGTTTTCAACAATTTAGGGCTTATAAGCTGCAGCTTTCTAGATCAATCGCATCGCTTTACTAACAGAAAACAATCGATTATTCATCAAAATTCGTAATTATTTTTTTCCTTCAATTTAACCTTCTAAATTGAAAAAATTGCCACATACTTTAAATACTTACATCGACAATATGTTGTTAGAGTTCGTGGCTGTGATGAAACTGTATTAGATTAAGGAGGAGGTATCAGCCAAAGTTTGATGTGCTGAGTTCAATAAAACACCCTCTATAAATCGTTTCGGCCTGAATTTACTTGGCCACCTTCAGTTATTGGGAGTTATACACACAATAATTAATCTCATTATACTATAATAACAGTACACTTGTAACTGTATTTCTTTATTACAGCTGAACACCGCGCAGATAGACAATTTTTCATTATTACTGGAGATTGTTATAGACTCAAATAATTAGATTTTTCAGCTATATCAAACCCATCTGTAAATATATTAATTAATGAAAGTAAGCTTTAAAATTTTGTAGTCTCCCATAGATTCCACTAAATTATGAACATAGCCTAATTTGAATGATTCTCGATATATTTAAATTTATTTATTTACTTAATGATGCTCTGAGGCCTCTTAGAGCAGAAAATACAGAAGAAACATTTGGAGTACAACTGGTATCTTTTTGAATAAGATACGTTATTACACATGGTTATATCTCTAAACAATAACATCAACAATAACATTACAAACAGAATATGTACATGAAATGACATACATACCATTTCAACATAAATAATACTTCAAAACACTCCAACTCATCACCCATTAGTTCATTTATCATTTGCTAACATTCCTTTTAATTGATAGAGCAGAGATATAAAAGTCAAACACATGTCATAATACAATTCCGATAATGAGATACATTACTTCACGCAATCATACACTTAAACTAAAAATAAAATAATAGATAAAATGTTGATGGAAATCGCAGCTGCGATGAAATTGCACTTGGTTGATGGAGATATCAGCCATACTGGTATGCATCGGGTTCTATAATTCATCTCCGAACATTGGGCCCAAGCATGATATAAACTATGGTACATGAAGCTAAAATTATTATTGTTGACAAAACTAGGTTCGATCACATGTGTGTATTGTAATATGTGTATAATTCCCAATAACTGAAGATGGCCCAATAAAATTTAGGCCAAAACGTCTTATTTTGGGGGTTTTATTGAACCCGGTGCATCCCACTTTGGTTGATATCTCCATCAACCAACCCACTGCGATATTTACCGTAAATGAACATTTGATAATCTTTATTTCAATCTTAATCTCTCTTTTCTAAATGCAAATGTCAATTTGTGGATTATATATAGATGATATCACCCCATTAAAAAAAGATTATTAATTTCAGATTGCTGATTGCATTTTCTGATATTTTTAGCTTGATTTATTTAAAGAGAATTAATTAAAAATTAGATTGGGCCGTCATTTTAAAGAGTGGATGAATTGAGGGTCGGGAACAACTCCACTTCAAAATTCAAGAACCAAATTGCGTCGGTTCAGTTTAATTAACACTTCATCCGGGAATTATCGGTTTTCCAATTGAAAATTTCATTTTTATTTTTTTATCTACTCTTGAGTGTTGTGATCTGAACTGAATAAAACGAGCAAATAAATACTTTAGAGTTTTCATCATTATTTTTTTTAATGAATATATCTCTAAGTAAGACTGGCTCTTATGTTTACCAAGTAAAAAGAGGGGTGATTTAATAATAGAAATATTTTGGGAATGAAGGGGGAGGTTATCTTTCGCATTACTGAGGCTTAGGAGATATTATATTTTGCTATAGCATAATAGTATCTATAAATACTTGATCTGCAAATCACTTCACTTCACTGATCCTGTTTGATACTAACAAACATTATATATAAAAGCAATAGTTATTATCATCGTTCTTATATATATTATGCTTAAGGCGGCCTTGATGGTATATTACTGATACGTTTGCAGATAAAGAGCCTAAACATTAACAGAAATGTACGATGGCATACATACATATAATATGGAAAGCTTTTTCAGCCAAAGGCTTATTTGGAAGAAAAAGTGAAATGTTTTTCAAAATTCAGAATCATTCGGAAAATTTTGGAGATTTGGCAATTTTTGTCATTAAAAATTTTGAGCTAGAAATCTGTAATTTGGCACAAGGTTGCAGCCTATTAATTATAAGGTTTGATTTTATACAACCCATCAGTTAAAATCGTTCTCATATTTTGAATATATAACAATTCAATATTCTTCTGGATTTCTGGATTTTCCATTTGAAAACTTAGAAGCTAGAAAGTTCAAATATTTTGACATTAAAACAAAATTTTTAAGATCTTTACTTTTGGAGTTATATGGAGAATGGGAACCCAGCTAAACAGACACACAAACAGGCAAAGGGAAAAATGGTTAGAAATTATTCTCCATGTTTCATGAGACATTTTTAAATATAAATAATAATAATAATAAATAGTAGATTAATACGCGGCCTGCTTGTGGATTTTTAAAAAATATTAAAATGTTTAAGATGTAGTCAGAAATTTTTTTGGGGGGAGGGTTCCGATTTTTTCTTTATTTTTTTTTATTTTAAGAAAAATCAGATTTTTGAAATCAATAATATATAATAAATTTTTGTGAATTTTCATTTACATTTATGTGGGTGGAAATCATTAATGGGTAAGCTCTGAAACGTCTTTTCCAGAGGATCTAAAAACAGTCACTTTGATTCAAATACTTTACGTTTTTGAATGAAAAAGTCCAAAATTTAACTTTCAAATCTAAATTTTCGAGTACAAACATCCTAGGAATGTCGTGAATTTTATTGTTTTCGTGGATTATCTAAAAATCCAGGTTATATTAGGAAAAATACTTTGGGGGGTATGATTCTGGAAAATGTAAGTTTTTCTATCAAGAGGGCAGCTCTGTCTTGAACCCCTAAATTAGCTCATACACCCATTGATTAATTTTAGGAAAGACATTCATCTTGTATTTGGGGCTTAAAGCCAAGGCACTTTCTCTGCCACCCTAAATCCAAAAGTAACCTATCTATAGAGTCGACACACAAACAACCAGTTCTTCAGGTGAATAAATACTTTCCAAATCTTAAATCTGATTTTCTCTGATTATAAGTCATTTTTTATATTTCTTTTCGAGAAAAATAACCCAGTAACAAAATAGCCTCGCTTTTGTATTAAAAATTAAGAATGGAAGGATCTGACAATGATAGGAGTAGAATGAAACCGACAATCTGTCATGTGGACAGACATTTGAAGTATCCGTCTCCTATGCATTGTTCGGTGGTTCTCCTATCTGCTCGTCAATCTCCTCGAGTGTTTGTATTAATGTGAAAGACGATGATGGATCATGTTTTCTTTGTTCAATGGAAGGCGAGTGATCTGCCATTGAGCACTTCCAAGGTATACTTTATACCTCTTGAAGTTCTACTCCCTATTAATTATCATTTCGCTGAATCATTCAACAGTCTCCCTGGAATCGCTATTGTATCCTCAAAACGACATTCAACATTTATGATATAGGGAACTCTATAGGCAAGATCATTATTTAGTCATTTAGGCGGAACTTTTAGGTTATGTTGTTAATGAGAATTTCATCAGTTTCAAGGAAATTGATTATCTAACTTGGAATAAGTAATTATAGTGTATTATCGTTAATCGGTATAAATACTGTAGGAGAATATAATCAGGATATTGACTTTGTCATTAAATACTCTTTTGGAAAATTTAACTTGGAATGAAATTAGAAGGAATCGAAAAGATTTTTCTTGCCGTAAGTGGCCGAGTTTTTGATTCGTAAGGAGAAATCAATGAGATTTTCTTCTGCTTGATGGAAATAAACATATACCAATTTATGAGTGAATATATACATTTACGTATTATGTACAGGGTGGGGCATAAAGATCTACCAGATTTTGAAGAGGTATAAAAAAATGAAAAAATTTAACTAGAAAAAACTGAATAATATTTTTAAAAACATGATTTTTTTTTAATGTGTTTTAAACATTATCAGACGAAAAAATAGGGGGGGGGGGGGGGGATTAAAAATGAATATTCTAGCCCTTTTGGCCAATCTCAACCAAATTTTGTATACAGATTCTGTGGACCCCCAGAAGGTTAGAAATGCAAAAACTAACCAAAGGGCTAGAATTTTCATTTTTGACCCCCCCCCCTTTTTTTTCGTCTGATATAATGTTTAAAACACATTAAAAAAAAAATTATTTTATGTTCTTTATACATCTTCAAAATGTGGTAGATCTTTATGCCCCATCCTGTATATATATAATTTATTTGTTAGATTTAGTTTCGAAGATTTTACCTTCATGATCAGTCTTTTTTTAAACGATTTCATTAATTAGAAATTTTCTATCTGTTGTTTCTGACGGGTTCAAATATATCCCATTAGATTTAAGTAAATTCGTTCTTTAAGCAAGAAGCTGACCACTTCTAAACAAAAATTAAAGAGATTAAATTAAATTTTTAGTCTTTGTTCAGATTTAAAAAACGAAAAAAAATTTTAAAATATAAAAATCCTAGGTAGGTTTTACAAAAATAAGACAAGATGCTTATTTATTTTTTCTCTTTGAACTACGGAAGGTGGGCTCGTACCCGAAATATATATAGAGTCATGCATTAGCTATAAGCATCCTGTCTTTTATTTTTGTGAAACCTACTAGGATTTTTAAATTTTTTTTAAATTTTAATTACTTTATTAAAATATGTTTCACCAAGAACCTACACCATTCCCCCTTAACAAAATTTGTTCAGATTCTTTGCAATTATGGTTGGGATCGAAAGAGAAATAAATTAGAAGAGCGTACTGAAAAATATAATACTTTTTTCTGCAATTTTAATGAGATATTCTCATTAGAATGTACAACATTTCAACTCTATTCTTATTTTCTATTCTATTGTTATTTTGGTGTTTCTTAATTAATTCCACAAATTTTACAGAGGTGTCCAAATGATGTCCATTTTAATGAGCATTTTTTGTATATTTTAATGTTTTATGATCACTACTACCTACCTAATTTAACGATTGAAATGAAAGATTTTTTGATAGTTATAAAAGGATCTTTAATCTTGTAATTAGTAGAGATTGTGGTGTTGATGCAAGGTGAAACATCTTTAATAAAGATAAAAGTAAATAAATATTATATGCAATATTCATTTACTATGAGTTAAGGATTCTAGGTCACTTGTTTCACATTAAAATTAAAAAAATAAAATATGTAAATTTATAATAATATATAACAGTTATAATTCTGTACTTTCCTGAAGATGAGCTTACAGCTCGAAATATATATATTGAAAAAATTTACATCTTTTATGTTTTTTATTTTATTTATTTTTTTTTAATTTTTATGTGAAACATATGACCAAGAATCCTTAACTCATAGTAAATGAATATTGCATATAATATTTATTTACTTTTATCTTTCTTTAATCTTGATTATATTGAGTACCATTGAACATTATTTAAATGCCAAAGTAATTTTGAATTATTACTGAAAAAACCTCCCCTTGATCTTTAAATGTCTCTTAGTATTACATAATTTTAGTTCAATTTTATTCTACTTTTTTATAGTTTAGTAAATCTTGGAATAATTTCATGGGAATAATAAATCGCTGCAAGGAAATTGTCTACTTATAACAAAGATGTAAGACGCTTAGTTCTTTTTTAACCTCCACCCCAGGAAAACCTCTCTTGTCTTAAAATGGTTTTATCATAAGGTAATTAAGGAAAATAATAGTTGAACTTGTTGGATAATTTTTTTTATATTCTCTGAATTTGTATTGATTGAAAAATAAAAAACAGTATTTATTTAATTTGTGCGATTTGTATACGGCAATGTAACGGTTTAATCGTTTTATTGAAAAACATTCGAAATTGGATCTTTTGTTTTTGTTATTGCCGATACATTTGTTTTTCCGTCAGCGTTTTTGCAGTCAAGTAGGTCGTGGGTACCGGGGACTCATTTTCAATTCAATACTTGTTGGTCTTTTACGTGAAGTGTTGTAGGGGAGTACGTGTTTGGTTTTCGAACTGACTGACTTGACCTGAGCGAAAATAGTCCGAATGGGCGTAGGACAGTGAAGGGATATATGAGGGAATTCTTCGGAAGTATTTGATCGATGACCAAAAAGCAGGGAAACACCCCCCCCCCCCCCCAACACCCCTCTGCCCGCGTTCCAGGCGCCACTCTAAAAGGGCTCAGAGTTGGATAAGCCTCTATCACGGAATCCTCTTTTCGAGTTAGTGGGTGTGTTTTCCAGTTGAAATCAATAAACTCAAAACAGCTAAAAGCTAAGCTAAACAGATATTTCGGGACTTTTAGCATAAAGAAATAATGCAGTTATGGAGAGGCTTATGGGTTAGTAACTTTAAATATGGAATATTTGATAAATTCAAGAATCATCTACATTTAGGAATTTATTTTACATCTTAACCAATGTCAGTATCTGTTAAATCAGTGTTCAAGGTACACCTACCAAATCAAGATATTTTAGAGGTACACCAGAGAAAAAAACCAATGTTTATTTAATATTTATTTATTATTAAAATGAATATAATATGAAAAGATTTTTAATGAGAAACGTGAGCCTGCTTAATTGAGCACAGGCGATCAAAATTTGGAGCAATCGTTGCTCGTATAATAAATGTCAGCATTATCTTCACAAAAGTTGACATTTTTCCCCGGCACACCAACTAATGACCACTGCCGCGGCACACACTTTGCGGAACACTGTGTTAAATAACAGTTTTAGTAATTTATTTTATACTATCAGCTATATTATATCCATTCTCTGATTTAAAAAAAATGTTAGTATATATATATATATATATATATAAAAATATATATTAATGACAAATTAGATACAAATCAAATAAATTCTTTAGGCCCGGTATTTCAATGTCCGTTTATTCTTGAGATTAGCCTTAATCTTTGATTTAGTATTTTTAGGTGTATTTCAATGTCCGTTTAATAGTTGATCCGAAGAAATAATCTCTGAAATCTTAAACGCTGCTTTGGGTAGCGATGGACAACTTTTTTTTTGCTTTTCGGCCTTTCTAGCCATAAGCCAATTTACGATACTACTTATTATTTTTTTTTTAATTTGTCTCTGCCCCGGGGTCAAATTTTTTAGCCAGATGCCTTGACTTCATTCGAACCCGGATCCACTTGGTTAGCAGTCTGACACGCTACCCCTAGCCTAACCCAACCCCAATTGACAACTTAAGCCTAAGATGGCAGCCTCCAGGCGCATAACTAATAAATAAAAATTTTGTTAATCTAAAAATTTCAAATTTATTTTTAAATTTTATATTATTTTAAATGACTACTATTGGTTTATTTTTTCGAAAGCACAAAAAAATATTGGGAAACACTCCTTTAGATAAACTTGCAATAACTCTCAATATTTCTAAGATAATTGCTTCTAGAATCACTAGAGATTTGAGCAAAATTAAAAATAATTAGGTTCACGTAACTTGGTTTACTTTAATGAAGTTAAAACACAGGTTTCCTCAGAGCGTGTTGATTGAAATCTCCAGACATTTTTTGGATCCATCTCTCAAGAGCTTTCTGAGTGCAGTGATTCTCAATTATTTTTCTTCCATTTCCCCTTTTATCATTATTTAGAAAAACCATGCCCCCCTTCACGAGATCGTCTAACTCAAAAGATATTTAGACTACAATTTTACAGATATCCCATTGCAAGAACTAGGTAACTCGATTTGTCAAGTTCTTGAAAAATGGGCTGAAAATGTTTTATCTATTCCATACCAGGCATGTTTAAAGTGTTTATCTAAATAAACTGCTTAATATGACTACAGATTATTATTATTACAGTTATGAATAACAATTCATATGTATTTTTAGGTATGAAATATCCAGGTATCAAAAAAATAATTTTTTGGAGTTACCTAGTTCTTGCAATGGGGTGACGATATATAGGACATCAGACTTTGTTTAATAGTAATATCAATCCCCTCCTTGAAACCTTAAAATGAAAAAATCACTTTAGTAAGAACCTCTGCTCTATGAAAAGACTCTCTTGGAATAAACAGTGCATATGTTCTCAAAGGAAAATTCAAGGAAACACATATTTGACCCCTAAATCTAAAAAAACAAACAAACAGCCAGCTGGACAACAAAGTGAGATTAATAGAACAATGCTGGTCTAACAGCATTGAAACAATCAGTGTGTTATCGAATTGCTTAGATTCATAGCCCTAAACAAACTTGTAAATGAATAAGAGAACAAGCACCTGGGGCCTTAATCAAAGATCTGACTAAGGATTCAAGAAATGTACGTCATTTTTTCCTTCAAGATGTAATCCTATTTCTAAGAAAAGAACAGCAGCGTGAACAAACGCTTTAACAAATCACTCAATCACCCAAACAATTCAGGGTTTTTTTTCTAGAAATCAAATTGAATGAATTTCTTTATATATCAAACATTAAATTGTTTACAAACTTTTAAAAACAAAATATTTTCTGAAATATTGATTGTAGATATAGATATATTTTGCTGAAAATGAGATACTTTATTGATTCATAACTTGATGTTATTCTTTTTTAAGAAGTCTAGATTTTTCTGTGAATACAAAAAAATTAAATAGTTTAGCTATTTTTATAAAAATTGAGTCCACTTCTTTTTAGAAAGTCAATAATCCCTCCAAAGGCTTCATTTGGTCGAAATACACGATTTTCCAAGATTCAACACCCTTAGGCCTATTTTACACATATGCGGTTCCATTCACACATACACGGTTCACATACGGATCATATTAGGGTTTTTTTTTCCTATACTCAGTAGTGATCATGGAGAGAAATCAAGTTGTTGCCATGTTGTCTCTCTATAGAAAAATTAAAAAACGAAGGAGGAATACTATTAGAATTCATTGGGATCACCCTCTCATCACTTTATGGCAGGATTTTGGAGCATTCTAAACCATTTTCTTAAATTAATCCTTATATAGATTTTGTCCCACAGCAACGGTTTAGATTGCACTGCAGTAATCAATCGATCCACATCAACATCTCGTAAACTGCTAATTTTATCAACTGGGATAAAACTTTCAAAAATTAAGTTTCCACAATTTTGTATGAGACCCACACATCCACTCACTATCAGGATAAAACAGAAACTGAACCGACCGTGTGTGAACGCGTTGATTGCTTTCTGTTCCCTGGACACCTATTTGTACCTAATAGAAACCCGATGAAACCTGTTCGTGTCGAAGGGGGTATTCGGTGCTCTACGATTTCTATTAGGTGCCGAATAGAAACTGAAGCACCGTTTCACACTTATCAGAAGCGACCGAAAAAGAACCGAACCGAATGGGACCGCATATATGTGAAACAGGCCTTACGAGCTTAAATTAGATACTAACCGAACAACCGCATTCGTCAACTCGTTTGTCCCTATGACTTCTAGAGACTAGAACTCTCTTCTTCTGACCGTCTTCCCAGCAACATATAACCTTCACTCTTTCAAGATCCATATCAGAACAGATACCTTCGACTCCGACCCAATCCCTAAATCTCTTCTTATTTTCACGATGCAAGGGTCCAGCACGGACTACAGATATTGTACCTTTTTAGTTCAACTACTTCGTGTATAAATATCCTTATATAAAAAAAAAAATAATAAACAGTTTACCATGTCCTACGCTCAATCGAGTCAATTGAACAATATTTTACACTTTATTTGTTGTATGCAAGTATTATCGATTCAAACGAGAGATAATTATTTACTGAATAATTTGGCCGATTGTCAAGAATATCCCCCCAGTTCAGTATTTCTAGTTGTATTGATTCTGTGCCATTAACCTATTCACTCACACTTGTTCACGGAAGAACTGAATGTAATTTCTATTGAGTTAGACCAGCCAATTGATTTTTACTTCCTAGAGTTCGTTGCCGTCATAAGTACTTTCGAGCTACTTCGCTGTTCCGAAAACACATGAATTATTCCATATAATCCTATTATTTTTTCAAAAATTGTATTAACATTTTACCAAAAATTAGAATATCTAATATTTATTACAGCCAAATCGTTTCTACTAAAAAAATTATAATTCAAAAAAGCCCTCAAAATAAAAAATATAATTTTTGACAATTCGATGAAAATAATAAAAGTTACAAGCTTTTACTTCGACTAAAATGAATACTATTACCTAATATTCATCGGGTTTTACTTTTTAGAATTGAATATTACAATTTTTTTAAGAGGGGGTAGTAAAAACCTATTCAAACCTCTGTAGACTGATAATTAATAAAATTTGGTCCAACAGACTAGAAAATTAATACAATTTTAATTTGTTACAGGTACAAAGATGGAGTCGCATACCCCTGGGGCGGTTCTCTAATTCTATATCCAGAAGCGGCCAATCAAACAGTCTACACATATAACTTTTTAGAAGGAGATGCAGGGAATTATTCCTGTTTGGTATCCAATGATACCATTCGATATAAACATAATGTACAAGTGTTCGTTATAGGTGAGTACTTTACCCTTTCAATCACTAATAAATAAGAAATACACGTTTTAACCGAAATTATATTAAATATTCATCTATAGATAATATTTATATTAGACTGAAGATAGACAAACAAGATCTTTGAAACTATTGTTTTAAAAAAATTAAAAGTTTATATTAAGCAGAAGAAACGATAGTTTACCGTTACCAATTAAAAATCCCGATACTCTAGATAAAATACTATTTTAATTTTAATTAATAAATAAAATTACTATAATTGAACATATTTTGTTTTGCCCAAAGTAGCATAGTTGTTGATTCATAAAGAGAAATCAATCATCTTGTCCTCTGCTTGATACAAATAAATAAATATATGGTACATATATCGCCTCTTCCAAAACAATCAGGGGATACTGTGAATATATTATAGCCACGGTCTTTAGTGGATAGAAAAATAAAATAATTTGAAGTTTTATTAAAAGTCAATAAAACTAGAAGTAAATTATTTTTTTCCATTTTGTTTATTAAAGACTTATTATCAAATCTAATGGCCTAGATTTTAACTCCATTAGGCCTTCAGCTTTCTAAATATTGTTTTCAATCGAACTCTTAACTTATCGATAACCGAGGGGTGAACCGCGATTGGAATTAGGTGTACACGTCTTTGAAATTATGTGGAATTATTTTGGAATTCATTAGATAATGCCCCTTAATCTATTGTCTTCTACTTGGAAAACAAATGGAAGTGGAAGTAGGTGTACACGATATTAGGCCGCGGTTCACCCCTCTCCGATAACTAACTAAATCTTTAAATTTATTTTCTCAGAGACTTTTTCATTTTAATTTATTATTTTATTTTATTTTATTTTTTTTAAGAAATTTGGTGTTGATACTTGGTGAAACATTTTTTTAAATTATTGGATAAAAAATACTTGGTAGGTTTCACATTAAGATATAAAAAATAAAACGAATTTATTTAGTAACTGTTACTTTCTGTTTCTCCTGAAGATGGGTTAGTCACCCGAAATATATGTATCGAGATTAAAGATTCTCCAAAAATAAATTCGTTTTATTTTTTTTATCCAATAATTTATTATTATTTATTTATATTTAATATAAAAAATACTCATCGATAACAGCTCTAGACCCTTCCTAGCATCACAGAAAATAAGAGGATATGTTTAAGGTTGTAGAGATAAAGCTCTGTCTGTGTACCCAGGTCATGAAGGATTGAAGATTTCAAGTCTCAGGGAAAGAGGGAGAAAAAGAGAGAATTTATTTCCTTAGAAGACATAGAAAATGTATAAAGTATATACTAAAACGTATTGGGGTAAGAACTGATTAGCCAAATATTACAATAATGATAACACATAGAATTTCTATCGTATATAAATACCTTTTTTTAACTCTTGAAAAAATCATTCTAATTGGATATCCTATCGATACCTATTCATCTGGACCTACCTCTAGCTTTAGAAAAGTTAAAAAAAAAACTTTTTTCTTGAGATTGCATTTCGATACTTCCTTTATCTACACAAGTGAAAATAAAAAGATCCAGATCAAATTTTAACGTGATTGTATTATTATATTATTTGGTTTTAATTTGATAATTTAATTAAACAACAAATTTCTAAAGCTTTTGTTAGTGTAAAATGTTATTGGTCTTATTTCAAGATGAGAGAACTTTTCCATTGATCATGGGATAATTAAGTTACTCTTTGACATTTGGTTTCTATGGATCTATAGTGTCTTTCAGTGAGATAATCTCATCGTAAGCAAACTTTGTCACTGGAATTGACATCTGGTGAATCAAATACTAATGAGGTGACCTTTAAAGCATAAATGTTTAGAAATGGAATATGTAACTTGGTTAGGAAATAATTTAAATCTATTTAATATCATGAAATGAATATTTATTTCTTCTAAAATTTAATATCTCAGATAATTCAAATGTGTTTGTAAAAAGAGTTGACAAGTAGAAGGTAACTGAGAATTGAAAATAAATTTGTATTATCTCAGAGAAGTGACGTAAAGCTTTCGCGTTGTGGGGCCGGAAGTATCACACCCCCAAAAAATAATATTTGAAAATATAGGAGTTTAGGAGAAGGGGGGCACTATGAAAATGAAATTTCATTTTCCTAACAAAATTAATAAATTATTTTATGAACCCTTTCTAAAATTCTCTCTCTTAAAGTAGGATGCAAAAAGATATATTTTTCAAGATATTTTAACGAATTTATATTTTTTTATTTTTATAAAAATATTCAAGTTGAAGAAAATTACTTACTTAAGTATGATCTAAAAAAAGGTACTGAACTGAAAATTTGTTTTTTTTTGGGTCGCGTCATGAACATATTTCTGAAATTTGCGTCGCGGTTTAAAATGGTTAAGAACCACCTGTTTACACCACTGCCTATCCTAAAAGTTTCAAGACCTCAAGACAGGAATTCAATAAGTGAAAGTAAAAAGGATTTTTACAATTTTATTACAATTTAATCGATTGGAAAAGAAGTGGAATGCTATACAAAGACTGAGCACAATTATTGGAATAATTTTTTTTTCAGCCAAAAGTTTAAGCTAAAAAGTCAAACTTGACATAAAAGTGCAATTTATTGATCAAACTTGTCTATCTAAAACGATATGTAGGGTTGCAATGTGACAAGATTAACAGGGATTATCCTGATTTTGAGCCTGAAGTCCAGATGTCACGTCGGTATTTCTCTTTTTCGATTCTTACCAATATAAATAGTCTAAAAATCTTCCAAATAATGCACTAGAGTTGGTGGAACCAAAAGAACTTCATCATGCATAATTACACAAATTTAGGATCTCATGATGATGTAGATTTGATGCTTTAGATCAGTGTTTTTCAACCTGTGGGTCGAGACCTCCTGGAGGGGGTCGCGAAGCCTCTATAAGGTGGTCGAGAAGACTTAGTAAAATAGAAAAAAAAAAGTTTAAAAATATATTTTTATAAAGAAAATGTCAATTAAAGGACATTTTTAGATTATCACAAATCAACAAGAATACAAAAAATACATATGAGTCATATTCACATTTTTGTGAAGGTTGTGCCTGTTTTTCCTTAACTATTTTCTCCCATCCTATGCTACCCATAGAATTAAATCCTATTCTAAATTTAGACAATTTCTGTGTTTACTTTTTATTTGGGCCATTGACGAAAACGTCAACTCACACAAGTAAGAAGTGGCAAATAAAATAAAACACTTCAAAGCTTCTGTGGTTAATTCTGGGTATTCTGATTTTCTTTTTAACCAAAAGGTATCCAAATTGACAGGCTTGAATTCTAAGTGCAACATTCCAACGGCAGATAATTTCAGCAAATTTTCTTTTAGGTTGGTTCCCAAACTTGCCTCATCCGCTGCATTTAAAAACGGATTTATGATCCACCTTTAACCAGTTTTCTGTCATAGTTCTTGCACCGAGAAATAATGACACAATTCTTCTTTCAAATTCTGCAAGACAATTTCTATACCAGCTATATATGCTTTGATGTTTATCTCAGACCCCACATCTCCAATAAAAGACTGAGTCGACGAAAACGAATCGAAGAAAAATATGTCTGTTATAGGTACTTAATTGTGTATTTAGCCGATACCTAATTATAAAAATTAATAAAAATGTTGTACGGATTTAATATTTGTAAGATAATAAAATACAGGTTACAATCAGGGGGTAAGAGGTCGCGAAAAAAATGTTCATACTAACGGGGTCATGTCATGAAAAAGATTGAAAAACACTGATTTAGAATAAGTGCTTTTCGAAAGAGAAGTTTTGGTTGAAACCACGAAAATTGCACATTTTTAATGAGAATATCTCATCAGAATGCATGACGTTTCGAAGAGTGCTAGTGTTGTATTTTACGACTGAGGGCTTTTTCAGATTTTTGTATGTTGTGAAATATTAACTAGAGTACTTAGAATCTTTAAACATAGAAATTTTTACCAAAAAGACATGGCACAAGTTTAAGGTGACCAATCGTCCACCTTTAAGGAGGACAGTCCTTTTGTAAGCTCTGTCATCCCCCGAAAAATTTCTCCTATATGTCCTCCTTTTCGATTTGAAGACTAATCTGTAAATCTCTGTATTCGATCGAGATTATAGATAAATTCAATATGAAGACATTCCTTGTTAAGATATTTCCAATATATAGTTAAGAGATGATACATTGACAAAAAATATTAATTCAATGGAAAAGTACTCATTTAAATAAAAATTAATAAGCATGACAGCATAATTACAATATAAAATGCTAAAAAATTTTACTATTCATTTATCATTTAATAGTGTATTATTGTTGCAATGAATAAATTTTTTTACGATATTTTTCCTTCATTAATTTGTATCTTTTTCATTGTAAAAATGTTGGTCACCTTACATAAGTTGAATTCTTAAGTATTAATTGAAATTCCTGAATATATATTTTTTGTTTACTCAAAATAGAAAATTATACTAAAGTTAACTTAGTACTCCATTTAAAATAAAAAAAAAACTATGTTGAATTTTTTCTTCGAAAATTTTTTTTTTTCTACCTTTCTAAGTGTAATTTGTATTCTTAAGAGTTTTTTTTCATCTATCCTATTAGTTTGAATATATTAGACACTCTCTTTGTTTAATCATCATAATTATCACCAGTGAAAAAAAGTTGTAAAGACATACTTCAATTGATGCTATATGTGTGTGTATGCCGAGTTTTTTTTTTTTTTTTAGGTCATTGAATAAACTAAATGAATTCCTCGAAAAGAATAAAACTAATTTCGAAATTAATAAATAAAACACGATAATTTGAATGTTTTCTTTTGCTGTTGACAAACAACGTGTAATTTTTAAAAACATATTTTTTTCAATTTTATCAATAGGTACTAATATACTTACAGTGGCGGATTTACGATTTTGCCGTCGGTAGGCTGAAATATTTTGCAGCCTATTCTCAGGGGCGGATTTAAACTCTTTTGGGCCCTAGGCAAAATCTTTATTTCCAACGTAAAAAAATCAAATATATTTAATATATGTATATAAATAGTTCGAATCAATTATAAATATTTCAAAACTCACCTATGAAACTTAAACACTTCTAAAATAAAGGAACAAACGACCCAATTCATCATCATCATTGAGTATACAGTCCTAAGACTGGTTTGATGCAACAATCCGTCTCCACTCGACTCTGTCCTCCGCCAGCTGTTTAACCTCTCTAAATGTCTGGCATCCCATATCCCCAATTATTTGGTTGAAATATTCTAATCTGGGTCTTCCCCTTCCCCTTTTCTTTCCCACCTCCCCCTCCAAGATATCCCTAAGCAGTCCCCCATGTCTCAGTGTGTGCCCCATCATCTGACCTCTTCTCTTCTTCAGACTCTTCCACAAGGTTCTTCTTTCTCCGATTTTTCCAAGAACTTCTTCATTTGTGATTTTATCCATCCATTTGATATTCATCATTCTTCTGTAGCACCACATTTCGAAAGCCTCCAATCTCTTTCTCTCCGCTTTTCCAATTGTCCAGGTTTCACACCCGTACATGGCTATGCTCCATACATATGTCTTCAATAGCAACTTCCTGTTTGCTAAGCTGATTGAGGAGGAGCATAGTAGTTTTTGTTTTGAATTAAACCCCATTTTTGCTTGGGCAATTCTTGATTTAATTTCGTTTTTGCTCCTCCCATCCCATGTTATTTTACTTCCTAGGTAGCGGAATTCCTTAACTCGTTCTAGGTTTTCTTGGTTAATTTTGATGCATTCCTGTCTCGTTTGTTCTTTTTTTGTACATACTAGGACCTTGGTTTTATTCTTGTTTATTTTCATTTTGATTTCTTCTATTAGGATTTGGTTAATTCCATTCAAGGCGTCCTCTAATTCTTTTTTATTGCTTCCTAGAAGGGCAATGTCATCGGCAAATCTTAACATAGCGATCTTTTGACCTTGGATTTCTATACCTGTATCAATTTTGTCTTTGAATTCTTTAATCGCTTCTTCTATGTATAAGTTGAAAATCATGGGTGACAGCACACATCCTTGTCTTACACCTTTTTTTATTTTGGCTTCTCTTTGTTCATCACCAATATTTATAATTGCCGTCTGGTTTTGATATAGATTGTAGATTAGTCTTCTCTCTCTGAATTTTATTCCCGCCTGTTTTAATATTTTAAACATAATTTCCCAATTGACGTTATCGAATGCTTTTTCTAGGTCTATGAATCCGATGTAGACAGATTCTTCCCTGATAAAAGCCCTTTCTATTATTAGTCTAAGAGAGAGAATTGCTTCTCGGGTGCCTCTGTTTCTTCTAAAGCCGAACTGGTCTTCCCCCAGATTTTCTTCAACTCTTTGTTCTATTCTTCTTTGGATTATTTTGGTTAGGATTTTGGAGGCATGTGAGGTTAGGCTAATGGTCCTGAAATTTTCACATTTATCCGCGCCTGTCTTTTTGGGAAGTGTGACTATTTTGTTTTTTTCGAAATCTTTTGGGATGATTCCCAATTTATAGATTTTGCTAATTAGTTCAAAAAGTTTGTCACGTGCCTTTTCTCCAGAGTTCTTTAGGATTTCAGCTTGTATATTGTCTATTCCGGGTGCTCTATTATTTTTTAGTTCCTTCAAAGCTGTCTCGAATTCTGACCTGAGTATGGGGTCTCCTAATTCGTTTTCGTCCACAGATTCTTCTTCTTCTATTGGGTTCATTGTTTTTTCTTCTCCATAGAGTTCTTCTAGGTGTTCCTTCCATCTATTTGCCTGTTCGTTTTCGTTTAGAATAATGTGGCCTCCTTTATCTCTTATGTTCTTGCTTTTTGGCTTGTCTTCTTGAAAATTTCTTTTTATTGTCCTATAGGCTACATCAACTTTTCCCAATACTAGATTTTCGTTGACTTCTTTACATTTTTCTTGAATCATTTTTTCTTTTGCTTTTCTACATTCTCTTATAACTTTCCATCTTAATTTTTTATATGTTTCTTTCCCTTCTTCGTCTTTTCTGTTCTTAAATTGTCTTCGTTCGTCAATCAGTTGCCGTATTTCGTCTGTTACCCATGGCTTTTTAATTTCGTTTTTCTTTGATTGAAGGACTTCGTTAGCTGTTTCGGTCAGGCTTGATTTCATGTCATTCCATTCTTGTTCGATTTCATCTTCTTTATTATTTGTGTGTGTTTTTTCTTCCAGTTTCTTATTCATTACGTTTTCGAAGAGTTTTTGGGTTTCCTTATTTTTTAATTTAGATATATCCCAGTTTTTTCGCGACCGCCCCTTTTTTATTAGTTTTTTAAATTTTAGTTGGCATTTCATCGCAATTAGATTGTGATCACTAGCTATATCAGCCCCAGGATAACTTTTGCAGTCCTTTAATTGATTTCTGAATCTTTGTCTGACTAATATGTAATCTATTTGAAATCTCCCCTTGTCTAACGGCATTTTCCACGTGTAGATCCTTCTTGGATGGTGTTGGAAGAGTGTGTTTGCTACTACTAGACTGTGCTTACTGCAAAATTCAATTAATCTTTCGCCCCTTTCATTCCTATTTCCTAGACCGTGTTCGCCCACCACTTTTCCTTCTTTGCCTTTTCCTACTCTTGCATTCCAATCCCCCATAATTATTAAATTTTCATCCCCTTTAACGCGCTTCATCAGACCCAATTCACCATTCCTTAATCAAGGCATGATCCACTGATCAACTAAGGGCCGGTTTTATGACAATTTGTAAACACTTTGTTAAGTTGACAAACGGTCATACGTTAGTATTCACCAAGTTACCCGTCTAAATACAAATTCATAAAAGCCTCAAAGTCGAAATTAGGTATCTGTTGAAAAGGCTTCAGCCTACTTAGCCTAATAGGAAATACGCCACCGTATACTTATATTAAATTTAAGTATTGATATTGAAGATTTTTGGGTTGGAACTATTTCTTTTCTACGGGAAAATTAGAAAATTATGGGATTTCCATTGATCGACTTTCATTCTGAAACCGTCTTATAGTTATTTTTTGATCTTTTTGTTTTAATGAAAATGGTGCAAGAAGATAAGATAAAGATGTTGTACCAAACAGATCCAACATCAGGAGTACGGGGACCTTTGCATCGAGAAAATAATCCTAGTAGCACAATGTTTCAAACTATATAGTAAGTCGAGGGGTGAACCGCCACCTAATAGCGTGTACACCTACTTTCACTTCCGCTTTCATTTCCAAGTACAATAGAAGACAATAGATGAAATGGCATTATCTAATGAATTCCAAAATAATTCCACATAATTCTAAAGACGTGTACACCTAATTCCAATCGCGGTCACCCCTCGTAGTAACTATATTGTCCCTAAATAGATTTTGAGATTCTATATAGGCACTATATAATTACTATCGTACAGTTTGTAACATTGTGCTAGTAGGGAAGGATTAGAAATTTCAGGGATGGATTAGAGTCGAAAGTACCAGTGGATGCTGGATTTGAAAGACTGAAGGTTGACGACCGAGATTCGGAACGGTAATCCGATAATTGGTGATTAAATGGAAAAGGGAAGGAAATTGAGAGTAGCGATCTTAGCGAGCGAATCCTCTTGAAAAATAAACTCTGTACTCCGGGTTGCGTGAAATCAGGCGCTCACGAGAATAAACTGATTTCCCTTAAGGGGTTGAAAAAATGGGTTAGAAATTTTCACAATACAAAATATACTAAAATAACTTAAAAAAAATGATAAATTACTACAAACTTAGTAAAAACAATCCAAGAAAATTAAATTAAAAAACTTTCTGAAAAGATAAATGAACTGGGAACATGACTTAACTCTTATAAAAAATAAATATTTTTTCCTCTCGGTAAATTAAAAGAAAAAAAAAAATCAAATTTTTGCTTTACCCTATGGTATGGTCAAGTATTGTAATTGTTCATGAAAAAAGTGTTTTTTTTTTTTGCTTCTTTTTTTCGAAATATCTCAAAAACGGCTGAAACTATTTTGATTAAAAAAATTGGGCGAGACCATGGCATTTCGGTCTATAAAAAATCCCTAATAAGTGAACATCGAAAAAATTACATTTTTTGAGATAATAACTGTTTTGTCAAAATGTCTGTTGAGAGTGCATTGAGATTAAGAGCTGATTAGATTTTGGTGCATATCGACCCAAATTTAAGGGAAGGGGGGGGGGGAGTTAAAAATTAAAATTATAATATTTTCAAACTAAAAAAAAAAACAAGAAAAATGAAATATACTATAAAATGAACCCATAATAACGAAAATATTTTTTTCTGGGGCCAAAATTAGGGGGGTCAAAAAATAAAAATCTAGGCCATTTGAGCGAACTCAACCAAAATTTTTGTACACATAATCAGTGGGCCCCTAGAAGTCTACAACTGCAACAACTAACCACCGAAAGGAGGCCGGGGCGGTTGTAGGGTCAAAAAATGAATATCTAGGCCCTTGTAGCAAACTCAACCAGAAGTGTATATGGTAAAGTCAAGTGGATGGCCACATAAGAACCTGTCAATTTATTATATTTCCAGATAAAAACTCAAAACATAGTTTTGTTTAATTTTATTTTTGTGAAACCTACCTTGAAATTTTACTTACTTTTTATTGAAATATTATAGAATAAATTTCAAACGAGATTCCTATTATGTTTTTATTTTTTAATCAAAGTTAAATTAAATAAATTTATTTATTTAAAAAGAACCGTGTTAGGTGGCCCAATTTAAATTTATTTATTGTTAGAACTTTTAAAGTCACCTACATTAAAAAGATTAATGAAGTCATTGTTGTTTTGACAAAAGTAGATTTACATACCTAGTATGATAAAAAAGTAGAAATATATGCAAGATCTACATAGTTCCATCTCAAAGATCAAACCAACAAACCGGATTGCAATTTTATCATTTGGGTTCAATTTCCGAAGGGGTGAATACAACCTTTCTGAGATAATAAAAATTATCAACTACTCCTCGAAATTAGTTAATCAACTTTCTTGATTGGGAGTCGGGTTAGCTCAGTCAGCTAACGCGCTGGCCTCGCTTCGGAATCGATCGATTATGACGATGTTGGAGTAGAAGGCCGGGGTTCGATCCTGGCTGGCAAATAAAAATTTATACCTGCTAAAATCTCGGCTCCCTCACTAACCCTACTAACACTTTACTTATGTGCTGTCTAAATGGGCTTTGTTCCCGGTGACATTAAATAAATTTAAAAAAAAACTTTCTTGATTTTCTATAGAAATCTTAAGACTGCTACTCTCGTTATTTGACTTTTATACATAATTTGAAAAATTAATGGACGGGAGACAAAAAATAATATAATATAAACTCTGATTTGATTTTTAAAATATTATAAATTTTCTGCGAAATATTTTCAAATCTTCATATCTTTTTGTGAAAAATGTAAACTTTAAATCTCTTTTATCTTGTTTTACTCTGCTGGATACAGAGGAGTAAAAAACATTTTATTTTCTAAGAACTTGCATATTTATTAACTTCTTTGAAAAGTGGGAGATCAAAAAATATTTTATTAATAAATTCATTAAACCTAATGGACTATATTGAGGAAGATTAATTTCAAATAAAATTATCATCAAGAAATTCTTTGTAAAAAAACACGCTTTTCAAGTATAATTTCACCTTAATAATTCGGAGAATTTGCAATATATTTTACTTTTCTTATTATGAAGCTTCGCTCTCTTTGAATAACGTTTAAATTTACAAAATTAAAACATGGAGGATCAATTAGATTTAATGTAAAAAATCACATATTAAAAAAGTAATAGGTTTATTAATAAAACATTAACATTTCTTTTTTAATAATTCAGTAATATTGTTCCATATTAAGAATCGTAATGGATTATATATAATAAAATGGTATTTTGCTGAAGTTTTTATTTAATTTTTAATAAAGTTTAATTTAATGATCGATGTAAATTCGGCTTTTTTGAAAAAATCACGAGATTTTCATCAAATGAATCTGAGCTACCAAATTATAAATTTTTATTAAATTACTATTAAATGTTTTAATTTTTAAGTTGTCCTGTGGTCTCGGAATAGGATTTAGTTTCCATCTGAAAAAATTTCATCTCTGACAAAATTTAAATTCAACTCATTAAGCAAATATTGGGAAAAACAACTAGAAACCACCCCTACGAAGACTTTCTTCAGTAAAATCACAATAGAGAATGTAGTCTACATAGTAATTGCCTAGTAGGGTACATGAAAAGAAATTGAATAGGGAAGTATTGTAACAATTGTAATCGTGAATATTTCCATATATCCTTACGTTTTATGGTCTCTATAGTCAAAGATTTTTAATACATGCTATATTTTATATTGAAATTGAACTATAAATAAGAATTTGAAATATTATTAAAATTTGAAAAATATGCCGATTTCACTATTAGTCAAACCCCTATAATCATTATTTCATATACATATTAGTCAAATGGTGTAACCAAAAAATATTAATCAAGAGATATTTAAATAAAAAATATTTTTTGAATTCTGTATATTTTTCAGATCTTAAAGAATCTCAACATCAAGTTATTTCAGAAATACAATCAAGTATATATTTCAATTTAGTACATATTAGGGTGTTCTTTATTTTGGGTATTTTTAAATTTTTACGCTGACAACGGCTCATATGGTTCGAAATAAATGAAAAAAATATCCTTAAGTTTCAAGTCTCTATCCCAATTTTAACCTAGTGCTTGCTACAGAGTGATTAAGTTTCCCATCTAAATAACATGTGGTTTTTGTCATTGAACGATCAATTTTTTATTCCGGCCGAAGTGATAGTTCAAAAAAATTTGAAACTCTGTAAACTTTATCCTTATAATAGTAGCTATCCTTCAGAATTTTTACAGATTTTAAGCTATTATAATTTTTAAGTTACATCTAGATAAAATACTGCTATATCTTTTAGTATTAGTAAGTTATAGACTTCAAAATTATAATAGCTAAAAATCCTTAAAAATTCTGAGGGATGCTACTATTGTAAGGATAAAGTCTACAGAGTTTCAAATTTTTTGTACCATTAATTTGGCCGGAATAAAAAATTGATCGTTCAATGCCAAAAACCCCATGTTATTTAAATGGGAAACTTAATCGGTGTCACTAGGTTAAAATTGGGATAGAAACTTGAAACTTGGGGATATTTTTTTTTATTTATTTCTAACCTTATGAGCCCTTGTCAGGGTAAATATTCGAAAATATCCAAAATAAGGAGCACCCTAGTACATATTTCTAATTGCTGTATTGGCGAAAATCAGAAGTTATGGTTAACTGGGAACAGAAACATTTTTACCCATAAGAATATGTTTGTATACTCTTTTATTCTATGTTAATTAACGCCCCAAGCGAGTGCTAATAGATATTATTTCAAATTATTAATTCTTTATATTTCGAAAAGAGATGTCACGCCTGATTTTTGCCAATGAAAATAAAATTATATAAACATCTGAAAGGGTGAGGAGTACAGGGGCATGTAAAGACGTTATTTCCACAAGTCGTCAATATTTTTTTAATAAATTATTTCAGAACTCTTGTCTACTCTTATCTTTTGAGTTTGAGTTTCCTAGGTCCTTGACCAGAACCTTATTGATCTCGATCTCTCTTCCGACTGTCTGTCTAACCATCAGAGCAAAATATCTCGTGAGCCATATAAGCTAGAAAACCGTGAACTTTTAAATAAATTTAGACAGATAAGACCCTCTGTCATGAATATATAAATGTTTTCACTTTTTATGACATAATATTTTTATTATATAGTAAAAACACAAAATACTTGTCTAGAGCATAACAAGCTTTCAAGATGATCTTTTTTAACCTCATCAAATAAGGATTATATTACCAAAGGTCCCGGGATAGCCAGAATACATCCACTTAATTTTTTTTTTTGCCTATTCGTGCTTAGAAATGTGGAGAAAGGTCTTTTAAGCATGTTTTATTTCTATCTTTTTACTTTATTTCCCCTGTGTCTGTCTCTGTACAGTGTACATATGTGTCTGAATTTCGATAATTATATTAATTCAAGAACTGAAGATCAAACTAGTGCCAAAATTTTTGTATTTCCAAAAAGAAGAATTAATTTTCTTTGGGCTTTCTTACTCCGCAACATTTGTACATAAAATGCAGAAAATTACAAAATGTCTGATTATTTTACGGGTAGCCCTTTTTTGCTTTTAACCGTTGTGACTTATGTGCTAAAATTTAGTTCCTAGCTCATATGTATTAGTGATGAAAAATTGCCAATCACTAAAATTTGAAGACACCGTATAGAGTCTATAAACAAATTTCACTTTTTCCTCTAATTTTACATAATTAAATTGTGTATCTAATTATTCATTTACATTTAAAATTTTAACTTAATTTTATTTTATATTAGTACCTAATGGGGTTTCTCATTTCCCGGCAAATAATAATTCCCGGGAAATGAGAATATTTCAAAGATATTCCCGAGAAAACCGGGTTTTAATATTTACTAATCAAAATAAATTTATTAATTTAAAAACAATTAAAATATTCATTTATTTTTTTCATTAAAACAAAATACTTAATTACTAATAGAACAAAAAAAAAGTTATTTATCAGGAGTGATTTTAAAATGAGTTCTGAGACAAACTAGCGCATTAACCGAATTGTCGTTGAGTGGTGTCCTAATTTTGGTAACAAAAAGGACAGCAATCGAAAATACACTTTCACTTTTCACTGAGGTTAGTTTATATTAATGCAAAGAAGAGCATTTTCAAATTTTTTGTTAATTTTCTACTGGCTTCAAATAAATTAAATTCTTTTAATATAGTCTTTTAATAAAATCTCCAATTTCTTTCTGACGTCATTCTTTTTCTTTTTATAACCCTTTAATTTTAATATTTAAAATTTTATATCAATGAAACAATAAACTACTTAAATGTTATTGAAATTAAATTAAACTTACTTTAATTCACAAAGAAACTGCAATGTTTAAATTATAAAAGCTTTAAATTTATTTTGTTGTAATTTTTTAAAATATAAAGAGTAAAGACACAAACATGCTATGAGTTTTCAAATATTTGTGTTGCACAGCTGCATAATCAAGTTTTCAAATATTTTAAAATAAAACAAGTAGTTTTGGAATATTTATTTTTCATTTATATGATGATAAATAAATGTTATAAATAATTCCGGGAATTGACTTTTTTTCTCGGGAAATCGGGAATAGATATTTTTGCGGATTTCCCGGGAAATCGGTAACGAGAAATCCCGGGAGAGAAACCCTAGTATCTACTTCTACTGATGTTATCAATGAATTTATTTAAATAAAATTTCATAAATGAAACATGTGTTATTTTAGAATAGATTTAATAACTCTAGTGGATTTATTTCTTTTTAGATACCACCGAGTATACAAGTAAACCATTGCCCACGTATAAGTTGAAAAACCAAAGAGTCGATTTGGGAGATACTATGCGATTCTTTTGCGAGGCCTTTGTTGGTAAGTGATCAAATTTTCATCTCTCTTTAAATAATTAATGTTTAATCATATTTCATATCACTAAACTTAAACATTTAGCTTGGATAATTGTTTTAAATGTATTTATGTATTTTAAAGATTTTTATATTAAGATACACCATAGTAAATGGAATTATATAAATGTGAAAAGTTAAGTGCTATAATGTGATTAAATTTTCATTAATCGCACAAGGACAGTTATTTTTTTAGTAAATACGACTAGTGTATTTTGGCATTTGTTGTAAATATTGGTAGAAATAATGAAAAACGCTTAAAAAACAATATTCCAAAAAGTAGATTTTTTAAATGAATTTTTTAATCATATTCTTCTTCCTAAGGAATTCTCTGCTGTAGTCTCACCAAATACCTACTCATTCTATACCCAAAGATACTACAAATATAATTACGAGCTACTAAATTTTCTAGCATTAAACACTACTTACATATCGTCGCCTTAGAGTGTAAACCTGCTAACTCACAACAAGGAAATTTTAAAGGACAGAGAAAAAAAACAAAGTTTAATATTGTTGTCATGGAAAGAAACTGTTTTTCACATTTTTTTTCTATAACTTACGACCGTACCACCAAAGAGGTGCCTAAACCCCTAAAAGCCTGGGTTGGGTCCTCCATCGTAAAAAGAAGAAGAATATATATCAAATTTTTATTATTAATCCCTAAATAAATCAGATAAATACCAGGCAATAATTTTAAATAATCCTCCTCTGTTATTGCGAGTTGGACCGCAATCCAAAAGAACAGCTTAAATTCGTTCTAAGTATTTGTTAATAAGGAGCGAATGAGTGAATTTATGGAAGGAATTCTTTCACCTTTGTATCTTATTTAGCTTAAGTAAAACTAATAGGATTCCATTTCTACTTTTGAAAAGAATCTTAAAAAAGTACTTTTCAAATTTCTAGGCACCATCAAAATATATCAAAGTTTCTGATTAAGGTTGTTTAGCAATATAATAAAAACGATTTTTCACAAGGTTAAGTGTACGACCGACATGGCGACAATTAGAGAACGTTTTAGTTAAAAAAAGTGACCTATTTTATTGGCTAAATAAGTTTGTAGGGTAACTAATCCAGGCTTTGTAACGAGACAGAAACGAAATTCAACTAGTTTTGTAAGAAGATTAGCGGACATAAAGTGAAAATAAATATTTTTGGCAGCAAACTATAGTATCCTCATCATCATTATTAAGGATACAGAACTAAGACTGGTTTATCGCGACAACTCAACTCCTCGGATTAGGTTAACTTAGATATTTCTGTGTTGAGATTTAAATTAAAAGCAGGATTACCTTTGTTTCTTTGGTGTGTTTGACCTTTGACGTTATTCTATTTATTCAGAGCTATGCTGACGATTATGCTAAAATCTTTGTGGTATTAATGTGGAGCCTGAACCAAGACAGATCGGGAAACAGTGATCTAAAAATAAAACAATAAATAAATTATCAAGTTATGGTTAAGTAATAATTTTAAAAAGAGGTAAAGACAAATAAATACACGATGAAGGTTGCATAATTCATAAATATATAAGAAATTCATTCATTCACCTTTCGGGAATTAAAAAGAAATCTTTTAATGTAATTAAATCTGATTTGAATTAGCCTATTTAAATATAAGTAAGTTTATATAGTAGTGAAAGAGTCTTTGGAGGGGAAATAAAATCGACTTGGATCATGCTCATTCATTCATTCATTCAAGCTATATGAACACGAACGCTATTTATAGCCAATTCTACTTTGATAAACCATCTTGCATTACATTATGAATGCGGATAGTTTTTGTTTTGTTTCTATTAATAAGCAGAAGTATAAATTGAGATCTCATATTATTACCTATTATTTTGCAACCGAAGGAGCGCAATTGGAAGATATAGCACCTATAAGTTCTAACAGACTCTAGCACTACCGCGATAGAGAGATATTGATCAAATTTAGGGTAATCCGGGTATTGAAGGATTAGAAATTGTAATTCGAGGGAAAAATAAAGACCAAGTCTCATGTTTGATGTTTATTGAATCTTTCTCATTAAAAAAAATCTATACAATGTATAATTTAAATTGGAAGAAGATATTGTACCAAAAAGGTGCAACCTCAGTAGCCTGGGGGGATCTTTGCTTCGGGAGAATAAGAAATAAAAAAATAGATTTCAGGAATGCGTTGGAGTCGAAGGTACCAGTGGATCCGGGATTTGAAAGACTGAAGGTTACAGCGCGATTCGGAATACATTTTAGATTCTGTCATATTTGGCACTAACACATATTTGACGGTTATTAAATAAATTAATGATAATCAAACATGCTCTGGTAATCCGATGATTGCTGATTAAATGGAAAAAGGAAAGAAATTGAGAGTAGCGAGCGATCTTAGCGAACAAATTTTCTCGAAAAATAAACTTTGTACTCCGGGTTGCGTGAAATCAGGCGCGCCCGTGAATAAACTGAATTTCCCTTAAGGGAATCAATAAATTGGTTAGAAATTTTCACAAATCAAAATATAATAAAATAATTTTCAAAAAAAAATAATAAACTATTTTTAAAACTCTACAAACCAAACCAAATAAAAAAAAAATCCAGGACAATTAAACTTTCTGAAAAGATAATGTAGTGGGAACATTAACTCTAATAAAAATGTGTTCTTTTTCCTCGAATATATTAAAGGAAGAAAAATTAAAATATTTTTAATAACTCGGTTGGCTTTTCTATTTAATTTATAAAAAAAAAAAAAAAAAAAAAAAAAATTAAGCCAAAAAGCTGAAACTTTACATTAAGGTACAGCTTATTAATAATTCAAGCTTTCGTGTTCAGCTTATTGCGTTTTAGGGTTCCGTTCACAAGTAAAACAGGACCCTATTAGTATTAATAAAATGTTTGTCCGTCAGTCAAAGATATGGTTTTATGGATCCCTGTAAAGATATCTTCATGTAGAATTAGGCTCTTTTTTTTAATCGTATGTTTCCATTTGATTCAATCGCGAATCAAATGTAGGTGATTTTTGTCAAATATTGAGTGAAAATAATATCTGAACTTATATATTTCTAACTTGGAATAATGATGTTAAATAAATTTATATTTTTTTTTTTTACTTGGAATAATGATGTTAAATAAATTTATATTTTTTTTTTTAATTTTTATTTTAAATTTAAATCACTTTAAAATGCCCCAAATTACCCAATTCTAGGTAGATTCGGAAGTTCCACAAATTCACTAGCATTAAACTAACAAGCCTGATAATCGATCAGATCTCCGCTTTATAATTACAAACATTTTGGCACCAGGACTAAAGTTTTTTGTTCTTGAGTTATATATGATGGGTAGTATAACTTCGTTCACCGAGCGCATTTCTAGAAACTGTAATTCATAGAATAACGGAAAGCAAACGGTGGGTCCATAAGGTTCTTTGTTAAAACTTCCTCTAGCTTTGCGAAATCTTACCTCAAGTAAATTAACCGAATCCAAACATGTTATAATATATTGAGAGGAAGCTATACATTCGATGAATGAGGAAACACTTCTCGGTATCACTTTCCTTCAATAAACCTTTTAATAATCTCCTATTAAGCTATCAAAGCGTTTGAATGCTTCCTAATCATCGTGTATCCTGAAGGGGTTCTAGCGGTTGTTGTTCGACAACCTTCACCTTCGTTAGATCTTGATTTGATTGAAACTTGTTGTCATGCAAAAAAGAAAACAACACACGCACAGTTATTACTACTCGAAAATGAAAAGAATTCATTATCAGCCGATCTTTTTAACATGACACCTCCCACATTTATTTGTTTTATTGCATTTTTTATAACAAATTCCAGAAACTTGTTAAAAATATGAATAATGAATAAACACAATAACGATAATTTGGCATATCCACTTAAGTCAACTTTTTTTTGTTTTTTTAATATTTAAAGTGGTTAAATTTTAACTTTGTAGTTTAGATGTATATACTATATAGAATAATTCCAAGAAATTCCCGTGGCTACTATTATTAACGTTGGTAAATAAGAGTCCGCTGTGTGCCATGTAATCAATATTGTATGCCCTATGATGAAATGCATATATAATATATGGCCAAAAATTCAAATAATTTACTTTTAAAAATTCGAGAAAATATATATTTATAGGTATTTTTTTAAAGTGACCCGATCCTAAAGAATCATCCTGTTTAACTACAGAATAGAGTGTAAATATGTCAGTTAGTTGATCATACTATCTAAAAATAAAATTATAGTTTCCAAGATCTATGTATTCAGATATTTTCAGCATCCAAGGCCAATGATTAACTTATACTGATAAAATGGAGGAAAAAAGCGAATCTTTTTCAAAAGTCGGAATATTTTCTTCATTTATGATAATTTCTGACCATCTAGAGGGGTCGGCGCTTGAAGTGTTACCATCTACCGGGAAAAGATTTTAAACGATGCTTTGTTACCTTGGGCAAGTAAACAATTCCGTGGAAACCGTTGGACGTTTCAACAGGACTCGGCACCATCCCATAAAGTCCGTGAAACCCAAAATTCCTAGCTTCATTTCTTCCCAACAATGGCCACCATATTCCCCGGACTTAAACCCAATGGATTTTTCCACATGGTCCATTCTTGAGGCCAAAGTATCAACTAAAAAATATCAGATGGTCAACGCCTTAGAGATTGCTCTTCGCAAAATACCATCAGACCACATTTGAGCAGCGTGTGAAGCCTTCCCGCACAGACTCGATGCCATTATCCGCGCTATAGGTGACTACATCGAACAATATAACATATTTTTCTTAAAATTTGAAATGTTTTTACGATTTATTGAAGTTTTTAAATAAAAAAAAATAAAAATTGACAAAATTACAGCATTTTTAATTGGTAACACTTCGAGCGCCGACCCCTGTAACTGTACGGGCTAAAAGCCATGGCAAAAGGAGTCAAATTAATTTAGAGCTAAGTATTCTCTAAATTTCGCTTTATAAAAACATCTTTGAATTTCTCTTTGAATTTCTTAAGATTAATTTAATTAATTTGCAAAAGGAGTCGTTTATTTATATATAATTGGCGGGTGGGTTGCTTAGTGAGTACCTAATACCAAATTTTCTATTCGCTCTAGCTCAAAAATCAATAATGTTATCAAAACGAAATTTTATATTTAGATATTTATATTGAGACTAAGAGCTGATTAGATTTTGGTTGAAATCTAATCAAAAATTGGAAGAGGGGTAGTGTTTTTAAAAATTTGAGCCCTTTGTTCAATTTATCTAAATTTAGCTGTTTTCTTTAGGATCCTGTGAAACTATTGGCTAAAAAATATCTGATACATGGGGGAGAGGTTTATAAAGTAGCCACATAAGATATTTTGTTAAATCTTTTTATAGAAATGCAAAAGTTGATCTATCTAATTTAATCTAAGTACTTTTTTGCAGCATGTATTAAAAAAAAGAACGTTAAAAAAAATAAAACTATATTTTATGCGGGCGTCTCCTATATTCTCACTCTAATGTCAGATAATTGACGTAGGCTTATATTATTATTAGAATTTCTCGGTATTGCTTAAAAGACAGGGAGTTCATTTCACGGTCACTGAGACACGCAAACTAAATAAAAAAAGTAAAAAAAAAAAAAAAAACTACTAATCGTCAGTTTCCTTTCGAGTGTTGATGTGTCGATATACATTTCGCGGAATAAATAAATATACACCAATGACACAAGGTCTTTTAAAAAGGAAATAATTGATAGAGTGAGGAGAGGGCGTGCGGAATGATATTCAATCAACCTTATCGGACTACTTTTTCCTTTTTTATTGTTTAGAAATCTAATATCTATAAACCGCTAGCTAGCTTCAAAGAATTTTATGTAATTATATGAAATAATATTTTTAATGATGATGATACTCTAGTGTCTGGTATACTCTCTAATAATAGGGCATTTTCAATTCCCTAACAATGTTTATAATAAACATCCAACGTTGTATAGGGGATTTCTATTTAGGCCGATTAGGTTTTGATATTTTCTCCGAAAAATAAAATAAAAATTATATATAATTTGATATTAAAGAATGGAGAATTAGTTGGCTACTCTGGGGAGAGTCAATTCGACTAAATTTCATTCTAATTTCAATATCGAAAGCATTTTGACATCTAATGAGTATAATAAATTATTTATTGAATTACTCGGAAACGACAAATTGCATAATTTAAGGAAATCATTAAACATCATTTAGATTAGTAGTAGTTCCACGCACCCCACCTCACAACCTGCCCTCGAGTTAGCTAAAGTAATTAAAATTCAATTTCAATTGTTTTTATTTAGTAAATTATTTTAAACAATTTCAATTTATTTTAGGTCGTGTAACTGAATTTTGGGGTCGCGAAACATAGCCAACAATGAAAAAAATGATAATGCGTAGCGCACAAAAATTAATTCAAAAAATTAAACTGTAGTGAATTTGAGATATATTTATCAATGAATTTCCAATAAATAATTTGTAAAATGGCCATTTTTATTAGATACTCCTATTTATTTATGTGAAGCAACGTTCTCAGCATTGGTGACTACAAAATCAAAATATTGATTAAATTTGAAAAATGTTGAAGTGCTCATAAGTCCTATTTGACTCTTTGTTTTAATAATTTTACTTATAAATCTATATATATATATATTTATATGTATATAAAGGTTTTGTATGCACATTGGTCCAAATCACGCCAAATTATGGTTGCACACGTTTCAAGCAAAGTTATGAACGAAAACACCCTCAAAAAATTTCTGTATGTATGTATGTATGTATCTTTGCGTGGTTTCCGCGAAAAGTTGCTCACGATTCACGTAAAAACAGCCGAAGGGATTATTATGAAATTTCATATTTGGATCAGATGACTTCTAACTTACGTTTCTTGCTATATATCGTTTTGACATTTTGACCCGGGGTTTGGGGGGCGCACTAATGGAAATTATCAAATAACTCCTAAACTATTAGCTCGAAGGCAAATTTTGTTATTAGCAAAGTTGTAGGGGATGTGATTTCTGACAACTTTTCTTTAAAAAATTCTTCCACAAAACCACCCTAAAAGGGGGAGAGGGTGAAAAATGTAAATTCTTGCCCTTGGAGCAAACTCAACCAAATTTTGTTTGCATAATCTGAGGGCTTCTAGAGAGCTAGAAATGCCGAAGGCGGGATGTGCAGCTAGTAGATAATAAAATTATTAAATAGCTGTTTATATGGTACTAAAAATTTGCTTCAAAATAAATTCATTTATGATTTGCTAGTAAAATGATGGTTTATACCATTTATCTATATGGGGTCGCGAAAAATTGCTCAGTCAAAATGGGGTCGCGAATCAATAAAGTTTAAGAAGCGCTGATCTACATCAATATTTATTTTATTTATTATTATAATTAGTTGTGTATGGACCCTTAGGATCACGCAAAGCCCTTCATTGATTCTGTTTTCCGATCTGGCATACAACTTTCATTTTTTCTCCTTCTTTCTTCTGTCCACTTAATTCCAGTTCTCTTCTTGATATCTCTCTCCGGTCGAACGTCTCATCTATTTATCTGTATTTATTATATGTTTTATTTTATTAATCGATATTTAGTACTTTTTCAAATATTTACATTAAAACAAAATATCAACCCTAACCCTTTCGGGTTTTTGGTTTCATCTTTTCTACTTTTGTGCTATTTCTGTTATCTTCTTCGTATTCGTTTCTTCTATTCTTTTTCCGGTCCTTCGACCATATATATTCTTTATCTTCTCAAAAACCATGATCTATTTTCATAATCTCAATAACTCACTTTGTTTTTCCAGGTCACATCCCGCTTCCAGATGCTCATAACGAAGTGACCTGGTCTCGCCAAGAAGTTAATATGACAAAAGACTGGATCTCAGGAAGATTCATACAAAAGGACGTTTTAAGGTATGTCTTAAAAATCATTTCATACACTGCCTCCTTATAGTAGGGACCCACAGAGCACCCAGGTTCTCGCCCGGTTGGATTCCAAAAAAGTTGCTTTCTCTAAGGAATATAAAGTGCCACTGAAAAGTCTGTAGCTTTTACTTGTTTTGATTTTTACTTGACTCTGAGAATATGGTACTTTTTGACTGAGTTCTCTTTAGACAAATAGTTTTAGGAATTATATAATTTTTCATTTAATATGAATTTAACAATCCTCATAATTGAAGCACGGTCAAATATTGTTCTCCATATTTAATTAAAAAACATAGATAGAAGCTAAGTAAAAAGCGATTTTCTATTGATTTCAGAAGTCCTGATACAAAACAAGAGAAATTATATCTAATGAGATGTCTTTTAATTGGATAAAGCTTTTGTGTCTTTTTAATTTTTTTTCCAAAGCCGACGTTTCGGAAATGTGTTCCTTCCCTTATTAATTTAAATTGTTATCAAATTTGTTTTAAAAAAATTTCTAAAAGAAACGAACTTGTAAAGAGAACCCAACTTAATTGAGTTTGTTATTTGATAATCAACACATGTTACATATTAAAGTATTTAACTTGTGTACACAAGTTTTAAATATCTCCGAAAAATTTGTGGAGAACTGAGCATTTTTACATCTTTGTCAAGTTTTTTTATCAACTTTTTAAATAGCAGCAGAAATATAAAATTTGTTAATTTTTCTCCCGAGTGTCGTTACTGCAAAAGAAATAAAGAGTGAATAACTAGACACTATGTGGGTGTAGTATTTCATGGAAATGTTACATCCTGAAAATCAAAAGATTATTCGTCCATGCAGCCGAATTATTCCTCTTTCTATATATGTATATCATAATTATTTTTTTCATTCATCCATCCATTCATTACCGAGCTTTCAAGTGAGACTTTAGAATCAAAAGAAATATTTTGAATTCATGGAAAAATGAAAAAGGCATAATATAATAAAGAGAATATTAATTATTAAATTCAATGGAAACATGGCGAAGATATACCTATACATTTCTTTTGCCCGCCTCTTTGAGCATCCAAAAAGCAACCAGTCTTTCAGATAAATTGGAAACCTGGATTCTTTATCATATTGGATCGAAGCAAATAATTTCCTGACTTCGGTGCTTGAGATATAAATCCATCCTTAATAAGAAAATAGATACTTAAACAGAAAGCATCTCTATTCCTGGAAATAATCATTTTTAAATTAGATTTCAAACTCAAACATTCCAATGGAAATATTTTAGTTTTAATTTGAATTCGAATATATACTCTTATATTTGAGCTTTGCAATTTACTTTTATATGAAGTTCGAGTGTTTTATTAAAAAATATTTCAAACGGCTTGAATGATCAGCTTTGATTAGCCAGTTAGTAACGAATTTTCATTTCAGAATACAATTCAGAGGATTTACATTCTTTTTATTTTATTAAATAGATATTTTACTAAATCTCTAATGGAAATTCGTGGATTGTTATAAATCAACATTTCTTAAAGTTAAAGTATTTTTTACTTTCACTTATATCAATATCATATAATGAAGGTAATCTATCCCTAAAGTTGTCAACTGTAAACTAAAGTCATTTTAAAATGGTTAAATTAAATTTCAGGACAATGTCACTACATACTTAGAGGAATATTGAAATTTGCGTTTAGCAACAGTGTAATTTGGAAAAGTAACGAAATTCGAAACTTAAGTGGAATACCAGCTAGAATAAGTACAGTAAGCTTTTAGAAGAAACTTTTTAAAATTTAAAATATAAAATACTAGGTATGTTTCACATAAATAAAAGATCAGATGCAGTGTCCTGTGTGAACTTCTGAAGATGGGCCTATATCCCGAAATATATATAGAGACTTGCTAAACAAGCATCTGATCTTTTAATTATGTGAAAACTACCTAGTATTTTATTAATAAAGTAAAGGGAGTGTAGTTTCACATTGAATGAAATAAAACTCAAAGAGGTTAATACAAACTCAATATATTTCGGATTATTTGTCTATCATCAGGAGTTTACAGATTAAAAACTAATAATGATATATTAGTTTAGTTTATTAGTTTTTAATCTGTAAACTCCTGATGATGGTCTAATAATCCGAAATATATTGAGTTTGTATAAACCTTTTTGAGTTTTATTTCATTCACTGTGAAACTACACTCCATTTACTTTATTAATTAATATCATGTTTCACCTAAAACCTACACCACTTTCCCTAAGTAGTATTTTATATATTAAATTCTAAAAAGTGCCTAAAAAATTTTTCAAAAATTTTCTTTACTTTATTTAAAATGTTTCACCAAGAACCCACACCATTCTCCCTTAACAACAAAAAAAAAAAAAACAAAAAAAAAAAAACAGTAAACTTTTGGTTAAATTTAAAAATTAAAAATAGCCCTTTCGTTCAAGTGGACCCGGGTTCGAGTCCAACCCGCGGGAACCGGCTAAAATTTGATCCCTAGATAGAAGACAAAATTTAAAAATATAATATCTTAAATTGGCTTATGGCCGAAAAGCCAAAAAACAATAGCCCTTTCGTTTTTAATGATTTTGATGAAAATAATTCGAAACAGAAAGCTATAACAATCAATTTAATCAATCGAAGGGGCGGAGCTGGCCAAGGGTGTGTAGCGTCAATTTATTATGGGTTGGGGCTCAAGTCCCGTCCATTCCCGAAATGTAATCGGATATAATCTGACTCCTACACTCTATATACGTACATGCACAGGGTAGGCACAGAAAAATATACTCAATTTCCATCAATTCTGGTTAAAAGGTAAAAAGAAACGCATGTTTAAAAACATATATCATATAATTTAAATTCCAAATACACCAAACATGAAATAATTGCAATTAAAAATGGTAGATTGGGAAAATGATCATTATTTTATTTATTTTTTTTTCATTGAAGGACTTTCACCATCTTGGTGAAAAATTAATATTTGTTAGAATAATATATTCGGAGTAACTTAAAAAAAATTGAAATTATTTACCTCGTAGTTTTGATAAAAAATTAAAAAAAAAACATATTTGGGCGATTATTGTTAGTGGATGGGATATAAGAACAATCGCTTGGAAACGATCCATTCATAAAGAGGATATAGTAGTGTGAGAAGTACAGTCACGTTAAAAAACATAACCTAAAATTTTAGCACCGTTCATATATATAGAGTGGTTACGCGGCTAAAACTTTTTGTGTGGATTGTCGCCAAAGAAATACCTTAAACAAAAAGAGAATGTGTGAAAACCGAGGGGTGAACTTCTATTGGAATTAAGTGTATGTACACTTCTTTGGAATTATGTGGAATTATTTTGGAATTCATTAGATAATGCCCCGTCATCTATTGTCTTCTAATTGGAAATGAAAGTGGAAGTAGGTTTACACGATATTAGGTCGCGGTTCACCCCTCGGTGAAAACATTTTTTCACTGAAACAAAGAATCAAGAAAGCCAAACAATGCATTTTTATTATAGAAACAGATACAGAAATATTTTCCACCACTGATAAAATTAGAGCAATCATTTTGTTTCTATTTTTTCTTTTATATATTATACATATTTTTACTTTATCCAATGCGAAGCATGGGAGAAAGTATTGGAATCGCTCTCGCGGCAAGCGCGACTTCAAAGGGTCCTCAGGTAAAGACTACGGAACCCATGGACTCAATTAAGGTCACAAATTGAATTTTAGCACGTGACGGTTTTGCCAAAAATTACCTGGAATCTCGTCGAGAGGCCAAAAAGTGCCATTTTTTGGAAGTACGTGGGGATGGATGGATGGATGGTTGGATGTGTGTTAGTACTTGAGGAATAACCATTCTATATTGGATTTTTGACGTTTCGGTTTTTATTGGTAACCATTGCTGAAGATATAGAGGAATCGAGTTAAAATCAAAAATAGCGATTGATTCTGATCTAGTACTTGAGGAATAACCATTCTATATTGGACTTTTGACGTTTCGGTTTTTATTGGTAACCATTCCTGAAGACATAGAGGAATCGACATAAAATCAAAAATAGCGATTGATTCTCATCTAGTACTTGAGGAATAACCATTCTATATTGGATTTTTGACCATTCCTGTAGACATGGAGGAATCGACTTAAAATTAGAAATAGCCATCGATTCTCATATAATACTCGAGGAATAACAATTTTACATTAGATTTTTGACGCTTCGATTATTATTGGTAACCATTGCTGAAGACATGGAGGAATCGGCTTAAAATAAAAAATAACGATCGATTCTTATATAATACTAGAGGAATAACCTTATTGCATTCCATTTTTGATGTTTTGACTATTAATGGCAACCTCTACTGAAAACGTGGAAGAATCGACTTAAAATCAAAAAGACTAAATTCTTTTATGGCAAACAACTCAAACTATATGGGAGAGTTCAAACAATCCCAGTTTCATGAAATTAATTAACTGGCGTCAGAGAGGAGAACGAAAAAATAAAATCTGTGTTTCAACGAACCCCATCTTCCCCCATATTATAACAGAGAGAGAAATTTCCTTCAGATGTGCGACCTGGTAACCCTTCCGCTGTTAAAGGGTTCTAATTAAACATTACTTACCGTTGGTTGACTTTCTTCAAAGAACTCATTATCATTCAACAGTCCGAAAAATATACAGAATCATACAATAAGAAAATTCTATGAAACTCAATTTAAATTTAAATTAGAAAAAATATTATAAATTATAAAATTCTTTTAATAAGCTATTTAACTAGATAACTAGATTCGCAATTATTCTACAAAATAAAAAAAACATTATCTAAAAATTGTCAATTTTATGTATTGATGAGAAAAATATTTGTTTCACTTAAATAAAGCATAAACTTTCATTTGGGATTAAAAAGTATAATAATTGTAAAAAAAAAAAAAATAATAATAATAATATGTAAATCAGGGCTGTCCAACCCGTGGCCCACCACTGCAGTAAGTGTGGCCCAACATAAAATCATACAATTCCTTAAAACGTAGAGATATATTTATTCCCTTTTTCGAAATATGAATGTACATTTGTACAATACGTAAAGCTTTTTCCAAGAATAAAATTCACTAAAAACAAAATTATAAGCTCAACTATATAAGATAAAAAAAAAATAATGAAATTTCGAATATTAAAAAATTCTTCTTCTTCTCATATTTGCATTTTCTAAAATATTTATTATTTCAGCAATTTATTTGCTAGGACACCAACCAAGTCTATATTTAAATCATTCTAATTCAAGAAGACAAGGAATTGGGCTTTTCTAGAACAATCACAATTAATTGATAATTTCTCTCCGCGACTTAAACTTGTCAGGACTTGTCTTTTAGATCTTTGCACGTTCTTACACTTCAATAGATAATGGATAGTCAGGGATTATTATATCCGTGGCCCTTTTAAAAAATAAATTATCATTCCTCATATCCTTTTTTAATCATATTCCAATTAACCCAGGGCTGTCCAAACCGTGGTCCAATATAAAGCCATAAAATTCCTTAAAACATTGAGATTTATATGTAGATACTAGAAAACACACAACAATTTGGCCTGCTAATTTTTTTTCTCTAAAATAAGAAATCTGAAAATCTACGGTGAAGTTTTCGAAAAATAAAAGTGCTTATTTTAAATTTTGAATCTGGAACTAGATATAAAGATTTCCGAAAAAATAATCATCATGTTGGTCTATTTTTTCGAAATACTAATATATAATATCACTTTTTGTAAGTATGTAGTTATGTATTTACATGTATTTACATATACGAGAAGCTATTTTCAAGTATAAAATTTAATAAAAGTAAAATTAGAAGCTCACTATTAGCTAAAAAAAAATAATAAAGTTCTTATTTCTACAGTATTAACTATGTTTTTTGAATAACAAATATCCCGCGGTGGACTTATTTGCTCCCGCGGTTATCATTGTATATGACGAATTGTTTTTTATCAGCTATATATTTTAAATCCCATTAAAGTAATTAAATAAAATAAGGTTCCCTATAATTACATAAAGAAAAACATATTAAATAATAATAGTAAATCTCAACTAAGTAATGATTATATAGTAGATTTAGAAAAATTAAGTAAGAAACGCAAATATCAGACAGAAAAAAAGAAATGGCCATTTAAATTTGTTTTGTATTTTATTATAAAATAAAATTTGAAATATTGTTTGGTTTATGTAAATTAACTAATAATTTTGATATTTTTTGTTTATTACCATACAAATATATTTTGTTGTAGGATCAATGCGTTCATTCATTTCATATCTGGTTGTTGTATTTCGTTTTTCCACATTTACACTGATTGAACAATTTCAGTGTATCGCTGCATACGAATTAATCACTTACAACAAAAATTGATAAGGACGAAATTCGTTATAAAGGCAGATTTCGAAAAAAAAAAATGAAAAAATTGTATTTATGTGCAGCCCTCGGAAATGTTTAAGTGGTCATTACGGACCGTGGTGCAATTAAGGTTGGCCAGGCCTTGTTTAGTGCTTAGACCATGAAAAATATATAGACACGCCCCGGTGTCGATTTGGTGAGGCCAACATCAACTAGAGAATGTGACGTCATCTATAGGTAGGAACACCCAGAAATAGCATGTCCACTATAGGAATTATTATACATTGAGATAAATTTATCGTAGTTTAGATTATTTATTTTGGATTCCAATAATCGCAAATTAATATTATATTGATATTACCAAAATATGCGAGAACGTGACGTCATCTGTAGGCGATGTTGGCCTCACTTCACTCTGTGTGGAGAGTAGCAGAGGGCGTGTCTATATATTTCATGGTCTAAGGTTTTGTGCCTCAATTAACCTATTATTTTTTTATTTTTTATTTTTTTTTTTAAGAATACTCAGAACAGTTCAAGGGTGGTTTATTTTGTCAAATAAGTGGGATCATAAATAAAAAAAAAATTAAAATTAAAAAATGGAATACATGATAAATTAGGAGACAGAGTTCTCAATTAACTAATAGGAAGCTTGTTATTATTATATGTTCGCTAGATTTAATCTATATTATTCAATCGTAAAGAGAATTCTCGGGTAAACATTAAATAGAAATTATCAGAAAATTATATTATTTCAATAGCAATTATTTCGTGATAAAGGAAAACAACAAATTCAACAGAATTAATTTGAAAACAATAAAAAGTGTTCAGTTCATTAATGATAAACAATAATTCACTTTTGAATTAATCTCTACCCACACATTATTTATTTTTATTAATATTTTGGAATAAATAAATAAAAAACCAAAGACTGATTCTGAAATTGCATATATGATTCTCCATAGATATAGATATATTCAAAAAAGATCTCTAGAAGAGGGTAAGAAAAATCGGAGAAACTATTTTTTAAACATTTTAAAATTTCTCTATAGAAATTGGCAATAATTTAAATATTCAATAGAGTCACGATCCCGTTTTCTGGCCTCATGAAGGTACCTATATTCATATAATTATACTTGCTGAAAAGCCGTCTTCTGTTGTCCTTTTGCTAGCCTCGTGGACCTCCCATTGGTCAAAACTGTTCATGGTGTTATTCGTAGCAAAGGGTCCCCCCCTGTAATCAGTTTTTCGATATTGATAGAAAAATAAAATTTGATTTGCATTAAATTTATACTCTTATTTAAATGAGTATTTCAAATAGAGATGGATGGATATAATTATCATAACCAAACATTAAAATATCAATAAAATAATTGAAAAAAAGATGTTTTCTGCATTTTTTAATTAGTGTGAGAAATTTAATCCTTTCTGAAATGAAAATCCACACATTTTGATAATTCTTACAATTTTGTGTTTATGACTGGGTACTGGAAGCCAGACACACAGACTGATAAAAAATCATTGTTGAAAATGACAGTTATATTATGAGTTATAATAGATTTATTTTGTAAAAGTCGGTGAAGGATTTAATAAATTAATTTGTAGGAAATTGTGAAAACTTTTTCAAAATTCGGTAAGCTCTCCGCAAATTTTAATGACATGATAGTTTTTTGTCTCCTAACTATTTGAGTTAGAATGATTTTTTTTGTCTTTTCGGCCTTTCTAGCCATAAGCCAACGTACGATACTTATTATCATATTATTTTTTTTTTAATTTGTCTCTACATAGGGATCATATTTTAGCCGGATGTCTAGAGTCGGATTCGAACACGGATCCACTTGGTTAGCAGGCTGGTACGCTAACCCCTAGCCTAACCAGACCCCCGAGTTGGTATTTTCAAACTTATTTTGAAGATGCAGCAAATTCATTTTTTGCCAAATTTCCGCTTTATTAGAATGGTTCCAACCTCCCATCTAAAAAATTGATTTTTTTTTCTAATTTTTAACATTTCTAAACTGGAAATTAAAAAACTAAGAAGTTTTCGTTTTAGAAATACTCCACAAATATTTTGACAATAAAGCACACTTTCTTAGTCCTTATCCCACTGAAAGACAGAATGAAAGACAGAACAAAATAATTCTTGAAAATAATTTTTCCTAAACATTTTAGAATAGGTATTTCTAATATGAATAATTATAATATCTTTTGATCAATTCCAAACGATATCGCCGAGCATATAGTCGTTAAATAATATTCCTGAAAGTTGCTACTAAAGTACAGTAGTAGTCGTTTCTCATCAGGTTGGTGTATCTCTACTGCCGCTCTGCAATGGCAGCAATTATAAAAGGTGTCATTTTTTCTCCTCGTTTTTTATTATTATTTTTTAACTCTAATGTCGATGTCATCAACTTCTGTCCTCGGCTTCTTATGGGCATCATTCACACGCCATAGACTGACAGACACCAAAGAAAAAAGAGGCACAACGTCCAATCACTATCCTCCAGAGTACCTAATGAAGATAATGAGCTTGCGTGTGTTGATTGGCTGTCTATCTACGTCTAATTAAAAAACCTTTCCACGCCTAGGAGCGCGGAAGAGCAAATTGGTCATTTTCACTTTTGGAAGAATTCAACGTGTCTATTATTTGTCAAGAGCCTAATGGTAATACATAATGACATAATGACAAAGGATCATTCAAAAACCTGACATTTCTGGATAAATACCACCTTTTTAAAAGGAATTATATGCTGATAATTTAATAATCTGAAATTCAACACACAAACGTGTTATTAAACTGAATCATTTTACAAAACCAAAACCACACACTAAAACCCGGGTTCACAAACTCCTATGGCTCCACCCGATCCACTTGATCAACTTTCCCTTCTCTTCGGTAATGCAAGGGTCTTTCGAGATCCATAGGGGTACATCTTACTGGTGCAAAAAAAAAAAAAAACATTAGCTCATACTTTTGCTGACGAAAAAATTTACAAAAAGTTGGGCTGAAATCACCTAGATTACACATTTCTAGGTAGATTTCGAAGAAATATATCCATTGCGCTCAATCTAATTGTGCGACTTCCGGAAAATTTCATCATAGTTTTTCCGATCATGGCCCTCCATTCAAAAGTTTATATATATATATATATATCCTACGGCATGCGCAGGGATTTTAATTAGATAAGATAGAAGTTATAATGCGACGACTTCGCCTGATTCACTTTAATGCTCCATTTATTAGTTCGGATAGTGGACGTTGTTGACGGCTGTTTGTAATTTGGATGTTGCTGTCTGAATGTCTTGTCCGGTCCCGAGTAGACCACAACCGTCAGCAAAAGTCGCCTTCACCACTCTATCACTCTCTAGTATATCGTTTATAATATGATTTTTCAGGGACTAATGGGACTAGAAACATTAAATTCTGTATGGAGATTACTTTTAACACTTTTAACACAGTCGACTCTCGATAATTCGAAATCCAACGGACTACAAGAAAAATTCGAATAATCAAGAGAAAAGAAAAAAATTCGAATTATTGAGATTTTATTATATTTTTGAAAATATATATGAGCTTACATAAATTTTATATATAGCTCAAGTAAAAAAGTAACAATAATGAAAACGACAAAAAAGAACAAAAAATTACACATATATATTAACATAGCTAATTAAATAAACTGCAACGGATCGTTGCTAAACTTTATCCAAATTCATTTGAAATATTAATATGTTCTTGAGTAAAGTACTTTAAAATATAATTTTACTAAAAACTTTATTTAACCTTTTTTGTGGTCCCCAAGGTACTTAATTAGGATATTAAATTTCATCAAAATTGTTTAAGTCATTTTCAAGATATTTAGAAAAAACTAAAAAAGTACTGAAATAAAGTACTAATGTTTGTGGACCGATATGTACCAAAAACTATTCAGCGCTTCATTTTGTTAAACTAAGGTTTTCAATTTCATTTCAATCAGCGCAAAGGTGTGGAAAAAATCGTGGACGAAAAAAACGATAACACACACACACACATACATACATACATCCATCCCCAAGCACTTCCAAAAAAATGGCACTTTTTGGCCTCTCGACGAGATTCCAGGTAATTTTTGGCAAAACCGTCACGTGTTAAAATTCAATCTCATTGAATACTTCAATTTGTGACCTTAATTGAGTCTATGGGTTCCGTAGTCTTTACCTGAGGACCCTTTGAAGTCGCGCTTGCCGCGAGAGCGATTCCAATACTTTCTCCCATGCTTCGCATTGGATAAAGTAAAAAAAAATCGAATTATAAAGAGGGAAAGTAGCCTAATTCAAATTATAGAACATTCTCTCCCCCTCTTGTTACGAAAAGGATTTCGAGTTATCGAGCATATCAAAATACACAGCATTTTTTCGATTTACCTAAGTTAACAGCTGAAGAGTTAGAATTATCGAAAAATTTTAATAATCGAGGTTCGAATTATAGAGAGTTGACTGTACTTGCTAAGAACAGTATTTAAAAAAGGAAAACAGAAAAAATATTATAAAAAAAAAAACAATGTTTTCATGACGATTTCTCCAGAACTACTGGAGCTAATGACTTGAAATTTTTTATCTAGTAATTTAAAAAAAAATATATTTTGATGTTTAATCTTAACTGAAATTCAGTTAATAATTATATTATTATATCATAAATTCGACCCCCCAATATTACCAATTTCTCAAACTCCGTTAAACAACTCTATTTCAAACTCTATCAGTATTCGATATACTCACACGTATTTTACACTAGATGATTAGCAATAATAAATAGAGTCATAGTAGCCGATGCTGGAACAAACTAATTAAAAGGGTAATTTGCAATTTAAATTGCTGAATCAGTGCAATGAATTCATGAATAAATTTGTATTTGATGACAATCAATTCAAAAAAAAAAAACAAGAGGGTTTCCAGTTCAATTTTTAAACAAACTAGCCTCTCTGTATTTATTATTTGTTTTGATTAAGCTTCTATTATAATTTTCAATCTCACATTATGTAAATAGAATATTTAAGTGAAAATAATCGGCTCAAGATTAGCTTTGAAAGTAAATAAACTCAACATCAAACGGAGATTTTGTTGGATTATTGGATTAATATCCTTAAAGAGAAAATCGTTCTCTAGGAAGTGTTCATGAAATTCCTAAACATGTATTCTAACGAAGTATTCTCAACGACTGACCATGAATTCATTAAAGCTCTTAAATCTACTCAAGGAAATATGAGTAACTTTTTGACTGTGATTTCCATTTTGCCTCAGTATGCTGTTCGTTGTTTTAAGGATAAATGTAAAATGTTGCTGCTTGTTGCGTGTTTCCGTTTGAAGTGGTCAACATCAAAGGATTAATTGAAACAAAGGTAAATACATTTGTATTGAAATCATTCGTTATTGCGGAGAGTTCGACATTGTTTTAGTTCAAAACAAAACGCGCGTTTTAAGTGGAATGATGATCTAGCAATTCAATTAATTGAATTCTACAAAACCTTTGAGAACTCAGGAATTTACATGAAATATCTGTGCGGGAATGCAAAGCAGGTGAATGGGTTAACTTATGTCAGAATACAGATGCAGATAGAGAAAAAAAATATTGTTCAGTTTCTCAGAACCCACAGAATAATAACGTTTATTTATTTATTTTATTTATTTATTTAACAAAGTATACAAACATAGGACCTTAGGTCCCACCTAGTGTTTATACATAATTTAGCAACAATATTTTACAAATTTGGCAAAAGAGTTCACCAATACACAAATTTTATGGGAGAAGAAGAGAAAAAAAAAGAAGAGAAAGATTAGAAGACATAAAGGAAATAAGAGTAAGGAGTATCAGTTATTGGGTGGAATCCATAAAGAACGAAGACCTGGGAGCACCACCGTTTATTATAAAAAAATCAATTTGAGAATTGATCAGAATTGAAAATAAAGCAATAATATTAAAACAATGGGAGATACTAGTATGATTAATAGATATGAGTATTACCAATTCTCAAAACATAATACTATAACACCAAAATTATATTTCACACCAAAAATACATTAAAAAAGACAATCATTTAAATTAAGTGGGAGATAAATTTAACCTAATTTATCGAACGGAGAATTTACCACTGCTTGAAGCCCTTAAAAAACTTGGTAAATTGGATTGTATCTAACTTTCTGAGATTTGGCTCGTGATCCCGACTTCTTTCCTTCTACTCTGTTCTTTTCACGATGGAGGGGCCATTTCATACAGGCCTTTAGGGGATGCACCTTCTAGCTTAACTTATCTCCTTCTCACATCAATATCATAAAAAAAAAGAAAAAAAAATCAATCACTAAATTTGTTGCGGGACTAGTTCTTAAATATCAGACTGCTTAAAACCGAACGAAAACCACGATAGCTCGAGAAGAGAGTGGAAGGAAGTTCATTCTGGTGCACAAATTTTTATATTTTTAAAACGAATAACTTATTTTGACCATCCTATTTTCGGAATTTGACTTGAAGACCTGAAGTAAAGAGTATTGCCTGAAAGTGGGCCAATTTGAACCAAAACCTTGATTTGATTTCTTAAGCTAATAAATAATTAATGTTTTAAATCATATTTCTTGGAGAATTGTCATTTTTGAATTATAGCAACATTCAGACAGCCAGTGCCCGAAAATGCTCTTATCTGCTTCAATTTTTTTTTTTTTTAATTAATGATTTTTTAATTTTATTTTTATAAATTAATTAAAATAATTAAATAATAGATGCGTATTTATTATTCGAGAACTAATTTCTAAAAAATTCCTAAACGAAACATGTGTATCCGCGACGTCTAAGCATTTAATAGATTATCAATTTCGAGGGAAGAGTTGTCTGGTCTTATTTATTGGCCCTTCCTCCTCACTGCCTTGTTACAGCAGAATCTCAAAGTCAAGACTCCACACTCCACAACAGCCTTCTCCAATTGTATCACTATTAATAATAATTATTAATATTATTTTTTTTTTAATGTTTTTTAACAAAAGTAATTTTTTTGGCCTCAAGAAAATTTAAATTGATTTAAATCTTTTCTAGATTTTTTCGATTTAAATAATATATACCTAAGTATGTTAATGTTTGTTTTTTCAATTAATTTTTGAAGTAATGAGGCCATTAATGAAAAGAAACGATTGATGTATGAATGATATTTGAAAATCGAATTGATTGATGATGGGTGTTATTGATGGCTAATCTCTTGTTTGAATAGTCATTCATCGATCGTTTATTTATGTACTTTGAGTGAGTTAAGCTCTCCTTCTCTCTCTCTCTTTACAAACGGCCCGCTTTATCAATTTTTCCGAGAATTTGTCCAAAATTTGAAATGAAAAATTGAAAAAGGTTTAAGAGAGTGTCAGTGGATGAATTTATAAACAGAAATTCAATTATCTTTTGGTGTTGTTGTGAAAAGAGTTTCTCTAAAGGCTGGCTTTCATCCGCCGGTTAAACTTAACTTCGATCAAGTTATAGTGACAAATTACTTTCAGAATGTGATCATCTCGCTTTAAGTAGTTTCATCCATATCTGAGGAAGAATCAATTGATTTATCTGGCAGACAAATATATTTCGACAGGAGACCATCTTTTAAACAAAATATCAAATGCCACTGAAGCTTCAATCAAATTTTGGCCAACACCCTACTGTGCGCCTGTAGGTTATGCAATCTGGAGTGAAGGACGTATACACAAGCCTGTCTACCCGAGAGGGAACTTTAACGTTATGGAGTGGAGATCGATCATAAACAAATTTAGTATTATTGGATAAAAAATACTTGGTAGGTTTCACATTAAGATATAAAAAATAAAACGAATTTATTTTTGGAGAATCTTTAATCTCGATATATATATTTCGGGTGACTAACCGAGAAACAGAAAGTAACTCAGTTACTCAGTTACTTTCTGTTTCTCCTGAAGATGGGTTAGTCACCCGAAATATATACATATATCGAGATTAAAGATTCTCCAAAAATAAATTCCTTTTATTTTTTATATCTTAATGTGAAACCTACCAAGGATTTTTTATCCAATATTTTTAAAAAATGTTTCACCAAGTACCAACACCAAATTCCTTAAAAACTAACAAATTTAGTCTTTAAGAATGATTGACAAAATAATTATATTATTTTATTATAAAACTCTAAATAATGTCTAATCCACTCTTTTACGCAAGGTTTAAATTCTGATAAAGAAGATTTTGTTTGCATCTCTGTTCAAGTTTAAACGTATATAAGTGATCTAAAAGTAGAAATTGGTTTTAGATTATATCTATATAATAAAAATGAATTTCTGTTTCTTTGTAAGCGCAGATCTCTCAAATGCCTGGACCGATTTGGCTAATTTTTTTTTTAAATGTTCATAATAGTCCAATTCAGGTTAATACGTAAAAAAAAATTGCACGGAAAATTGGAAAATCAGGAAAAACTAAAAAAAAAAATCAGGTTAGCCAACATAGCTTGCCAGACAATAAAAGAACTAATCGAGCAAAAAAAAAATTAATAATGCAACAAAGATTTAAAAAAACTATCTATTTTTTTAAAAACAAAAATTAAAAAAATAAACTGCAACGGATCGTTGCTAAGCTTTATCCATATTCATTTGAAATATTAATATTTTTATTTCTTTATTATTAATCAGATGTCACTTGCAATTTGCAGTTCATGTTGACTTTAATTCAAAAATAAAGATCGATTCTCATTTAACAGTCGTGGAATAACCATTCTACATTCGATTTTTGACGTTTCGGTTTTTATTGGTAGCCATTGGGGAAGACATGGAGGAATCGACTTAAAATCAAAAATAGCAATCGATTCTCGTCTAATGCTTGAGGAATTATTGGTAACCATTGCTGAAGACATGGGGGAATCGAGTTAAAATCAAAAATAACGATCGATTCTTATCTAATACTAGAGGAATAACCTTATTGTATTCTATTAATTATAACAAGTGGATTTTTAATACATTTTAAATATTTGTTTCATCTTATTTGTTATGAGTGTATATTGCAGTTAAATAGAATCTCAAATTATATATATTTAAAACTTTATAATAAAACTATTATATTTATTTTCTGTAACTAATAAAACATCAATAAAGTAGCCACGTGGGGGTCCAGGGGGCGAAGCCCCCTGGCTAGTAAATGACCCACCGAAGGCGGGCCTTGCAGCTATTATAATATAAAAATTTTAAAAAATACAAATCTTTTATAAAACCAAACGTTTCGGGAGAATTTCTCAATGGTGAAAAATTTGCAATTTTTTTTTAATTTATATAAACAATCAATAAATTTGTTTTCTTATATATATTGATAATATGGTATATAAGTTATGCCTTTAAATGGCACTCAAATAATAGAAATAATTGAATGAATAAATAAATAATAATAAATAAAACATAGTTTATATATCGTGATGAATAAATAAATAAAAGTTCAAATTGTTTCTATTTTCCGAATAAAATTAAAATTGATAAATATACACATGCATATAATATGGTTAAAATCGGAAGGAGATATTCATAAATTTCAATTATTAAATATGTAATATATTTTATAGGTATTAAAAATGGACCAATTAAATTATTTTACTTTGGTAGTAGAAAGCTTAGAATAAATAAGCTGATGTGTTCTGATGTGGCCATCCACTTGACTTCACCATACAACCTTGACCCTCATTTATATTTAATATTTAAATTAATAATCATGTAGGGGAGTGGGGTTAGTTTTTGCATTTTTAGATTACTCTAGGCCCACTGATTATGTATACAAAATTTGTTTGAGTTTGGTACAAGAGCCTAGATTTACATTTTTTGCCCCCCCCCCCCCCTTTGGAAGGTTAGTTTTTTGCATTTTTAGACTTTTGGGGCCCTACTGATTATGTATACAAAATTTGGTTGAGTTTGGTAAATGGCCAAGATTTTCATTTTTTGGCCCCCCTCCCTCCCATTTTGGGCGGTTAGTTTTTGCATTTTTAGACTCCTGGAGGCCCACTGATTATGTATAAAAAATTTGGTTGAGTTTTTTCAAATGGCCTAGATTTTTAATTTTTAACCCCCCCCCCCCTCCACCCCCCTTAATTTTGGGTCGATGTGCACCAAAATCTAATCAGCCTTAATCTCAATGCACTAAAACTACGTGTGAAATTTGGTTTCGATATTCCCACTAGTTTTTGTGCTAGCTCGTCCACATTTTGACAAAAACAATTATTATCTCAAAAAATATAATTTTTTCGGCAAATGATGATAAAACTGATAACAAACAAACAATGTCTGTTAAAGGAAATAAGAAAGAGCTTTCTTCATTGATCATTTTTAATCACGAAGAGGGAGATCCTCTGAAACGTCATTTTTACGAAAATTGAAATAACTTCCCAATAAATTACTTTATTTGGACTTACAGAAATTTTAATACATATGTTTGGTTCGTAAGATGTGAAAAAATAGCTAGATGAATGGTTCGCAACAAAAGGGGAAGATTTTTACTGTCGTGTTATTCACAAATTGCCCGAAAGATGGAAAAATGTATAACAAGCGATGGTCCATACTTTAAATAAAGCACTTTTTATCATTCTTCCAAATTTAACATGTTTTTTTAGAAAAAAAAATCCGCATTCCATACTTGTACACTTGGTAAATATGTAATAGTAGAAAATAGAAAATTTATTAGGAACATCATTGGCACATCAGCCCTAGTCTTCCCAAAAATTTTACTTCAAATTGGTACTCCTGATCTCCGATCTCTGACGCCAAAAGTCCTATCTATTTCCGCATCACCCCTTTATCACAGACTTGGATATCCCTGTATCTTTTTCTTAATGAAATCGGTTCAATGATTTCAATTACTCCTTCGCCCTCAGCTTATTTCTTGAATTTCTATTATTTCCAAATCGTTTAAATAACTTCTACTAGAAGATATTTAAATCTTTTTTCTCTATATAGAAAGATAGTATATTTCAAGAATCAATTTTCAGGTCATTTTTTTATAGGCATGGTCGTTTTCGTGATGTCCATCTGGCTACATTTTCTTGCGATCTCGTTCATTTTTTATGAGGTGGAAAGTCAACCCCTATTTCGACAAGCAGGGGGTACTGAGAATCAATTCTAACCCTGGTTGACAGGAGGATATAGAAAAATTAAATTAAGTTAAATTCACGACGAAATGATATTTTTTTATCAAAAGTGATTTTCCTTATAAATTTCAATGTTTGTAAAAATATAATACAAGTCAAAATATTGTAGAAAACCGAAAATATAATGTTTCTGTGTTTTCATAAATCGACACCTAAATCCGAAAAGTCGGGTACCCAAATGGAGTAAAGTCAGAAGTATATTAATTTGGCAATCAATAAAAGATTTAATTATTAAAGTGAAAAAAATAAATATATAACAAATCCTAGATTAAAAACATTGATCCGTAGGTTGTATAAAAACTCGAATTTGAAAAAAAATAATTATTTTTATCTAATTGCTATAGTGAAAAATTCGAAGGGTGAACCGCGATTGGAATTAGGTGAGCATATCTTTGGAATTATGTGGAATTATTTTGGATTTCATTAGATAATGCCCCTTCATCTATTATCTTTTAGTTGGAAATGAAAGTGGAAGTGGAAGTAGGTGTACACGATATTAGGCCGCGGTTCACTCTTCGGAAAATTACTCCGCTTTAAAATTATTACCCCTAACTTTTGCGTTCCAAAGTATAGTAATAATAATCTAGGTGAAATATTGACTTGGATTTATGTGTTTGTGTGTGTTTAAGTATGATATAAATTTTTGTAAGGATCAGATTATAACCGGATAAATTTTTGCAATGAGCCGGGATTGAATCTGAATTGAAAATTGTTGAGAACTCAAAATACCTTCATCAATTGAAATTTCAAAGTATTCTCAGCTATACACATATTACTTATACCTAAACTTATAAGTATTTCACATAGAATTTTAATTAATCAATTAAAAACTATTATCTAATTTAAAAGCTTGCCAAAAATAGTATTAACATGAGCATAAATATAATATAACGAGTGAAATTATGCAAGATGAAAAAGATATTGAAAGCCTTACTTTGGTCCAGGGATTTTGCAAAACACGACAGCTCAATGATGCACGCGGATCTGAAAAGATAGAAAACATTTACTATTTGACAATATTGTTTAATTTTTTTTATTATATAGTAAAAGTGAACTTAAGTATCACAACTACAATACTTTATATAATAATAAATATATTTTTGGATTAATTTTTGAATATTATTCAAATATGATTGGGCTTGTAACTTTGTCAAAAATTCGAAATATACTATATAAAGAGGGAAAACAAAAACTCTAAAAGTATTAGGGTGCATCATAACCGTTTATAAATATTAAATTTTAAAAATCATTTTTTCGCTTATCGAGTATTAAGCTAATTATAAAATTGAAAACAACATCTTTTAATGAAATCCACCGAGTGTGAAAGCTTTACAGGTGAAAAAAAAGTAAAAAAAAAGATCAGAAACTAAGCCTAAAACACATCCCTTCCTGTTTAAAATTATTATAATTACTAGAACTTACTTGTATTATAGAGTGCTTCGGTAAAACCAACTTTTGTTGTTGTTAATTTTCTTTGAGAGTGCTTTTGAAGTTAATATATCCTGCAACAAAAAAATTCAAGAATCAATCAAAACTTTCTATCTTAAAATTGAGATTTTGTTAAAACATTATTTATTTAAAGCATGAGGAAAAAATTATAATTTTCTACTTTATAATCTATTATTATAAAATTCTAGTTCGAGTCATACCTAAGTAGAATTATCTTAAATAAAAAATTATAAAAAACCCATTAAAGAAGAAACCATTTTATAATCATAATATTGCAATACTTCCCATTATATCCTATATCATAACAAGATATGAAATATATAATATTTATTTTAGGAATTCTTTATAGCTGTAGTTGTATTAATTTATGAAGGGGTTAAAATAAGAGACGTGCAGATTTTATTTATTTATTTTTTATTTATGAACTCCCGCTAACGTTTCGGCTATTCGTTGTAGCCATCTTCAGAGCTGGAATTTGTCAATATTTATATAAAACAATTTTTTTGGATACACCAGTCATCATGTAACACTATGTATAAGCTGCACGTCTCTTATTTTAACCCATTCATAAATAAAATATATATGTGAAAGTAAAAAAATTAGGATGTCTCTATAATCTCACTATGATATATTCGCAATCCATTTACTTTTAATGCAAACGAAAAGCGCATATTAACTTACTTAGGTGAATCATCAAGTCACTGACAATGACAGGTTGAACCGAACTGATGCAATAAATGAAGTGGAAATCTAAGGCAACTCAAAATCAGAAGATTAGTACAAACTTCTATTTCCCCAGAAATCGTCTATGGAAATAGAAGAACAATAAATAAAGGAGGCATATTTTTATTTTAAATAAAATTTCTGCCTCTGATTATAAATCCAAATGGCATAATTGCTTTGAATCAAATATCTCATCATTTGATTACAAAGAAATTTGGTTTGGATTTGTTCTCAAATAATATCGCGAAATTCAAGGGTCAATCGCCTCAAATGAAATTCTCATAATTTCAATTTAAAAACGAAAGATTTGAACCTTTAGAAACGGAAACCGCGCACCGCGAGACCCGGCCAATGAAGAAGAAGTTCGATTCTTTAGACCCCAGTAAATAAGCCCAGGGCTCCTGAAAGAGATCCTACCTAGCCTGTACCTATGTAGGTATAAGAGACGAAAGGGGCATTTTTATTGTGAGGCGACCGAAACCAAGGCGGGTAACGCATCGCACAGTCCCTAGCAACAGGAGAGCCTCTTCGGGGAATACCCAGAGTAGACGATCTTATGATCTTTTGTTGTTTGTCTGTCTGGATATTCCATCCCTAGATCCGAAAGCGCAACACCAATGACCACCAGAGAGATGTACAAAAAAGTTTACAAAGGTAGAAGATCTTTCTGTCAGTCATCGCCAAAAAATTTCCTGAAGTTTACTCACGAGTTCCGGGCAGATCCGGAAATAAGAGGCACTCCTCCTGGAGTCATTCACCGGGCAAAATCTAGCATCGAACCCTTGTTCACTGACTATATTGTGTGAGATCAAATCTATCTCCCGAAATCGCATCGCATCTTAAGATTAGAGGAGACCTGGACCTCAACCGATGATTCCAGTCTGGCCGACCTCCCTCGTGGTTCGTTCGTGGCGAGAACAAGACAGTGACTTCGATATTAGCTCTCTGCTGGATTCTAAAGCTAACACATGCACCATTAAGGACCTAACCAGAGCGAACTAGCTAAGATTAAATTGGAGAGCAACCTGAGAGATAAGCTTAAAATCTAAAGAATCATAAATGTCCAGCAGAGGCCCAAGATGGAAAACACTGAGCATAATCTCCCCTCTAATGGACCCACGAGGAAAGCCTGCAGGCTCCGGGCGACAGACTTCAATCCACGCGATAATGAATCCTCAAAGCAATTATATCGTTAGTATTTTATCAATAGTGAATATTTACTTTATTACAATAATTTATTATTTAAAATAAAATTACTTTCTTATAATTAAAATAAGAATTGTTTGATTTAAACATTTGAAATTTAATATTTACATTTTTTAATTATGAAAAATTTCATATTACTTTATATATATATATATTATAGCTATATATAAACATATTATATTTTATATTTAATTTTTAATAAGATTTGAAAGGCAAGAAATTTTTTTTATCACAATAAAGTTTTTAAAACATCTATAATTAATAAAAAGTTTTAAATTTAAAATTATTGACCGAATTTTGGAATGTAAAATATTTTATTTTTAATAAATACCCATTAATTTTTATCATTTTCGATAGAAAAAAAAATGATTAATATGCAGAAGGTATAAATTTTTTTAAATTTTATTTAATGATTTTTGTTTCTCATTTTTGTAGTATTATTATGTTTAATATTTTTTTAATTTAAATGTGGAGATTCGTTATTTGCTCTGAGAAATCAAAACGTTGAATCGGTCTGTCAAAGGTGTCTTAAATATATTTTGTTGTATTTTTATTTATTTATTTACTTTTTTTTATTTTTGTTCTATTATGTGTGTTTGATATTTTTGTTTTCAATCGTTGGCATTGGCGCATTCCCCCCATATTCTTGAACTATGTATGAATTTAACAAGCAATCTAGTCTACTAAGTAAGAGATGTACGTGTCATTTTAGACTATTTTCGAAAGAGAGTCCCTTAAATCCGGGACAAATACGCACATCTCAGCCCTAATAATCTGAATAGCTAAGATACCAAGTTGATGATGAATCCCACGGTGGTCGAGGGCTGCGTCTCTGAAAGGGAATCTCTGAAGCACATTAAATTTCAACACCTAAGTAAGACATTCTAACAACGAGCCCTAATCACTCTTACTTTGTGAAGCGAAGACCAGCCAACCCTCAGTCTCGGAGAGTCTCGGAGAACCTAAATGATGATGGGACTCTGAAAATCCTATTTACATCTCTATCTATTAAATCCTCAAAAGGAGAATTTGTCAATTTTGAAAAAAGAATTGTATTTTATTTTAATATTCGAGGTTAAAAAGGTTTTTTTTATTATTAAAAAGTAGTAGGGTGTGAACATTAAAACAATACATACATTCTATATTTTAGCCGAAAATTATTGCATTTTAAAACACTAATTTTATAATTGATCATTTCTTTTTTCTACTTCTGAATTAAATTTTCAATAGGAAAATATAATTTTATTTCAATATTAAAAATAAAGAAGACTTTTGTTGTATTTTATTAGTTTTTATTTTACATTGAATACCTGTGGAGAGAAATAATATTAGTTAGGAATATTGAAATAAAATTTGTATTTTGTTTTTTAATTTATAAAAATTATAAATTTTGATGTAAATGTAAATATTCAATTTTATTTAACCATCCAAATCTATTCAAAAAATATTTTATTTTATTTTTTTTAACTATTATATATTATTTTATATACTACTACTGGAGAAAAATATCACACTATTTAATTCTGAAATGAAAACTAGTCTACTAGAGCTAAGTTGTTAGGAAATAAAGGGTAGAAATGCTGAAAGAGAAAGACATCCTCTACATGTGTGTATAGCTAAACTAAAATTAACTAAAAACGATATAAAAAAGTCCGAAATTGATTTTTTTGGATTAAATTTTGAAATTGACACCCCAGAACAAATTCTCGCCAATGCATGTGTACTTGCGTTTTATAGTCCAGAATAGTTGATGCATGTTTAGGAGGAGAAGCGCAGATCTCAAAGTGAACACCAGATGCTGGTTAGTAGTAGTAGACCTCGGCGAAGATGTCAGGGCCGATGTTGAAACCTATTTGGAGAAATGTAACGAGAGTGATAAGATTTTAACTTTTGAATAGAAAAATTAAATAATAAAACTAAATTAATTTTTTTTTTTAATAATGAAGGTATCCATCCAATATATTTTAATTTTCAAAATATCTAAAAAAACCTGCTAAAACTACACTCGAGGGCAAAAAAATCGCACCCCCCCCACATTTTCACTTCAAACTTGAATATTTTTTAATTTTTTTTTTACAAATAGTATTTTGATTAAATTAAAGTACACACTGTTAGCCCTAAGAACACAAAATGTTTACCTTTGATCTGCAAAATCATTAGATTATTCATTTATATTATTTTCTATTGATTTATAAATCATTTAAATATATATTCAAAATCTTATAAATATTTTTTTGTTATTATCATATATTTAATCTACGTAATATATTAAACTTTTAAAGTTTAATAAATTTTTAAAAATTGACACATATCCCTATATGAAATTATTGATTATAGAATATTAAATATATAAAAAGAATATCCTTTTCTAAATGTAGGACCTCTCGTGTATTCGGGGCTCTCAAGATGATAATTCACATTTTTACTTTACAATACAGGGTATGGTCAAGTATTGTAATCGTGCATGAAAAAAGTCGTTTTTTTGCTTGTTTTTTTCCGAATATCTAAAAAACGGCTGAAACTATTTTGATTAAAAAAAATTCAGCGAAACTATGCCATTTCGGTCTACAAAAAAGCTCTAATAAGTTAACATCAAAAAAATTATATTTTTCGAGATGATAATTGTTTTATCAAAATGTCTGTTAGTCTGGTTGTCTGTGCGTTATCAAATTTTTGTGGACGAGCTAGCTCAAAAACTAGTGTGAATATCAAAACCAAATTTCACACGTAGCTTTGGTAAATTGAGATTAAGAGCTGATTAGATTTTGGTACATATCGACCCAAAATTCAAGGAGGTGGAGTGAGGGGAGTTAAAAATTAAAAATCTAGGCAATTTGAGCAAACTCAACCAAATTTTGTATACATAATCAGTAGAATCCCAGAAGTCTAAAAATACAAAAACTAACCGCCCAAAATGGTGGGGGGGGGGGGGTCAAAAAATGAAAATATAGATCTTTGAACCAAATTCAACCAAATGTTGTATACATAATCAGTGGGCCCCCAGGAGTCTAAAAATTGAAAAATTAACCCCCCACCTACATGATTATAAATAATTTTATTAAATATTAAATATAAGTGAGGGGCCAGGTTGTATGGTAAAGTCAAGTGGATGGCCACATGAGAACGTGTCAGTTTATTAATACAAGATACGGTTCTACGAAACTTAAGGATAGGGAACATATAGCCTTCAGAATCATAAACTTCTGGGCCTGTTGTGAAAAAATGCTAAATTTTGAAAGAAATATGAAATATTCGACTGGTCGTTTGTGGTCTAATTTTTAAATTAAAAAAAAAAAGAAGATTAAATGGAAATTTTTTTTATTATCCATATGACCACCAAAATTTTATTAGAATAAAACTAAACTTACATTGTAGAGATTCTCGATGAAACCGAGACGATCACCGGATAAGATTTTTCAGTGAGTGGAAGATTTCTTGCACTGGAAAATAAAACTAAGATAAATAATTTGAAAGAAGAAAAATGTTTTCAAAATATCCCACTTCTCATTTTCTTAGTTTGGCCAATGATGAAATTATTTCATTAAGGAGTCAAAATATACCAAAATAAGTGTATATATAAAATGAAGAATTGATTCAGAAATTTCGTTTTCACATTGTTTTTTTAAAAAGATATGTATTTATTTATATTTTACTTAGGGAAAGTGGTGTAGGTTTCAGGTGAAACATGATATTAATTAATAGTAGCTAGTGTGTCCGCAAAAAAATTTGTAACGCACGTAAGTAGTATACCAAAGTACTAACAGACATTTTGACAAAACGGTTATTATATATATATAGAATAATGAAAAACATATTAGGATAAATTCTCGTTAAGTTTTCTTTTTTATCTTTATTGAGAAAGCGAGTCAATTTATGAATGTAAAATTTCATTAATTTTTTCTCTTTAGGTTTTCCCGTCAATTTCTCTCCAAAGACAAACTATTTCAAAATATATATTCCCTATTTATATTCTAATTTTTTCAGCCACTCATTTATCAAAAGGACAAACGCCAAAAACAAAACACTAGAGAATTGTAAATAAACTGCAACGGATCGGTGATATATTTTATCCATAGTCGTTTGAAATATTGATACAGTTTCGTATGTTTTTTCTTTATTATTATTCAGATATCAGTGGCTATTTGAACTCATGGTAAAAAAACAGTAATATTGAAGTTTTGATGCTTTGTTAGTGGAGTTGTTTACCAAAAAAGTGAAATTGTACTGTAGTTTTTAAGGAATTTGGTGTTAGTACTTGGTGAAACATTTTTTAAATTATTGGATAAAAAATACTTGGTAAATTTCACATTAAGATATAAAATTAAAATCTCTCCAAAAATAAATTGGTTTTATTTTTATATCTTAATGTGAAACCTACCAAGTATTCTTTATCCAATAATTGAAATTCTACTGATGAGGGAATGAAATGTTCTCTGAAATGAATAATATATATTTCATAAGATCTTTGATTTACGTCTTTCAAATCCTTGGTAACAATTTGACTAAAATATTTTTTTAAGAAAACACCACATTTTTAAAAAGTTGAAAAATATTCATTTGATTTAAATGATTAATTCATCTAGTTTGTTTACTAACTATTCTAGTCATTCACATATACACCCACCGAGAAATTGTCCCAATTTACTAAATGCAAATATATCAAACTTTAACCTGAAAATTAGTTTATGATTTAAAAGCATATAGTACCTTTGAATTAGAATGTTGATCATTGAATATTATTTCAAAAATATATATAAACATATTTGAATAAAAAATTTAAATATATATAATAAATTAATGAAAATTTGAAAGATTTTTCGCAGGAGATGTCTTTGTTTTTTTTTTAAGAATGGAAGCAATATTTAAATGATCTTTGTGTTGGGTTCTTTATTGTCGATAAAAGTTCAAATCTAATGCATTGTTTAAAATTTTCAAATTTAAATGAATAATAACAGAATTACATTTTTCAATTGGAGGTAAAAGTAAAATCTTTCTTAAGCCTTGGTACGCTCTCCGAAAAATGGTCGGGGAAGGGGTGAGCTATCCTTTCCAATTAGAGTTAGAACCATCATACCAATAAATTTAATTATATAATAAAACTAGCTGAGACGCCCTCTTGCTAGCCAGGGGGCTATGCCCCCTGGACCCCATCCCCCGACCCCATTCCACCTCCGAACCCACCCTGCACCCGACTACACACCCTTTCCACCCACCCCGCACCCCCTGCACTCCACCCCGCACCCAACCGTCGACCCAATTTTTGCATTTCTAGATCCCTAGAGACCCACAGATTATGTATACAAAATTTGGTTGAGTTTGTTCCAAGGGCAAGAATTTTAATTTTTTTGACTCCCCTTCCCCCCTCATTTTGGGTGGTTAGTTTTTACATTTCCAACCTTCTAGTGGTTATTTGTACAAAATTTGGTTGAGTATGGTCCAAGATCAAGAAAAATACGTAGCCTTTTATGTTTTAGACCACAAAATCAAAAATCCCCCATTTTTCAGTTCAGGAGTTAAATTTCAAAAAAAAAAAAATCCTTCCGAGATTTAGCATTAATAAACCTATGTACCAAATTTAAATGCTAAAACTTAAAAACTCGTAGGGATAGAGCACTTTAAAAATTTCGAAAATTTACCCCAAAATGACTATATCTCCCTTTTGGGGACAAATAGAGCAAAATACTCAAATATGTTTTTTTTTTTTGTATTTCAATACTTCACTTTTCTAAACTAAACCCATATTGATATCTTTTCTGGTTTAAGAGATCTTGAAAAACTGAAAACACATTTTGGGGTCCTCCCCCCCCCCCCCTTTAGAGTTCGAATTTCAAAAAATCCCTTCTTAGAACACCCATAAATCGTTGAAAGAATATACAATCCAAATTTCATCTTTCTTGGTCAAGCGGTTTAGGCTGTGTGTTGATAGATGAAACACCTTCTCTTTTTTATATTTTAAGATATTTTAAAAAATATACATTTTATAATTTTAATTATATTTGTAATGAACTATTATCGAGTTTTAAAATAATTGAATCAATAGATTAATAAAATGAAATCGAAAACCCACCTATTCTTTTATCATAAAAAGCCTTAAAATATCAATCACAATTTTCTTCATTTATGAAGCGGAAGGTTTGAAACTGCTTTCTAAATTCTACATAGAGCAAAAAAATTTTTTTCTTTTTTTGAAAAAATTTGTCATTGAAAAAGGGAGAAATTCTCTCGAAACTTTTGACTTTTGAAAAACCTATGTTGGATTGTTTTTTAAAAAGATTTGTATTTTTTCATTTATATAAACAATCAATAAATTTTTTTTTCTTTTCTATGATAGGTATAACTATTTTGATTTGATTTTTGATCATACTCAAGATACATTTTTGTTATTTTATATAAAATTATTATTCTTTAATCTTGCTTGAATCTAATATTGTTGTAAACTCAAAAACAGTCAGAAATGTTCACATATTTTCACCTGACTAGCTCAAGCCTCTATGCCTGCTCTAATATTAATTGGAATTTTTTAAATGCTAACGAATCATCCCAAGGTCTTGTTAACATTTAATTTAAGAAGATCTCAAAATATTTGAAATAGATTGGTTGGACAAGTTTTTTTCTCTCTATTTTTTTCTTTTGATGCCTTTTGAAAGACTCGTTCTAGAAATATTTAGAAAGAAATTTAGTTAAAATGATGTCCCTTCATGTTTTTTTTTTTTTTTTTTTTTTAATTGTTTATTTATTTTCAAATAATCCCAGAAGTGAAGAAAGTCTTGTAATGTCCAAATAAAAAATATCGATTAAAAAGCAAGTTTTAAATGTATGAATGTACAGATCACATGAATCAAACAAAATGAAATTTTAAACTTGAAATTTTTAGTGAATTCCAAACGATTTTGTAATGTCCCTTGATTCAAGGATAGACAATAATCCATTACAAATATGTGAAATACAATTTAATTTAATAAATGTCTAATTCCCAGTTTTTAGTCGTCAAATTCATCTAAAGGCTTACCATTTGTCCCGGTTTTAAGGTATGGTCCCGGCGTTCTGGCAAGGTTGTTATTTTGTCCTGGTTATTTGAAAATTTGGTTGAGTTTGGCGCAAGGGCCTATATTTTCATTTTTTGACGGTACACCCCCCCCACCCATTTTGGGCGGTTAGTTTTTGCATTTTTAGACTTCTGGGATCCCACTGACTATGTATACAAAATTTGGTTGAGTTTGGTAAATGGCCAAGATTTTCATTTTTTCGATGTTCACTTATTTGGACTTTTTTGTAGATCGAAAGGCCATGGTTTCCCTCAATTTTTTTCATCAAAATAGTTTCAGCCGTTTTTGAGATATTTCAAAAAAAAGAAGGAAAAAAACACTATTTTCATGCACAATTACAATACTTGACCATACCCTAGTAAAATTGCAGCTTGACTACCCCTCTCGCTATTTCCCTTTTACCATTAAGGATTTTTTGCTGTATCTTCTCTGTGCGCTCCTTTTTGCATCCATTGCAATAATAATAATAGTTTACTAATTAACGAAAATCGATGAAAATGCAATGAATTTCTGTTTTTGTTTCTAGGAGAGGAAACAGGTCCTCGGCAGTTACCTCGTCGTGACAAACGTACAAGAAAGTGACCTTGGAGTTTACAACTGTACAATCAGTAACACAGCCTTCCAGGCTTTATCTATGACGGCTCTTTTGTCTCGTACAGGTGAGAATCAACTACAAAATATTCAGTTGGTAAAACTATCTATACTTTATTTATAATTAAAATGTCTGGTAATATATTCCGTCTGTCGCTCAGAATTCTCTATAAGAATATAATTTATATAGAGAACGTCTTTTCTAAATCTGTTTTTCATTGAAGCTCTCCAAGAGGTTATATATTCATTTAATTAATACATTATTGTCTTAGAACTGTGAAAACAAAATGCTTTTTTATTTATATTTCGAGATCACTCTGTCTAGCGGAGGCTTAAAAAACTAATTATTTATTTAGCGGATCACAATACATGTATACAGGGCCGGATTTAGGTAATGTGGGTCCTTAAGCACACATTTTTTTGCTTTCCCCCTCAAACAGAAAAAAGTTTAATTGTAAAAAATCAAAAAATTTACACTTATTATTATCTCTTTATATATAAATTACGTATAATAAACATAAATACTTATGCAAAGAAAAAAATTATTTACAAAATTTAAATTATATATTATATTTCCGATTTAAGTCACATCAAAAAGATCAAAAAAATTATAGTATTTTTTTCTACTTTTGACGATGGAAAATTGTTCGAATATTTCGTTGAGAGGGGCCCACCAAGAAAGTGGGGTCCCTAACCTATAGTTTGTGTAGCTTATACGTAAATCCTGCACTGTATGTATAACATAAATATACAAGATAAGTCAATATGAATATACAATATACAATATATAGGAGGGAACCCCGATCATAGACTAATAACTGTCCATTTATATAATCGATCACACTTGGAGTAGCCCCAGCAGGAAACTAAAATAAACATTTGCCGATATCCAGGGGTTTGGAAGAATTAATTCCTATTTATCAACTAAATATGTGTGTTGAATTTTGAGGAAGGCAAGCTTGATTTAAAAAGAGGTATTTTTTCTAATCTATATATATAAAATTAAGGTTTTGTCTGTACATTGGTCCAAATCACGCCAAACTTTGGTTGCACACGTTTTAAGCAAAGTTATGAACGAAAACACCCTCAACAGAATTCCTGTCTGTATGTATGTATGTATGTTTCAGTGGTTTCCGCGAAAAGTTGCTGTATCAGATGTCTTCTAACTTAACTTTTTAGCTATATAACGTTTTGATATTTTGGCCCCAAAAGGGGTTTGGGGGGGGGGGCACGAATGAAAATGATCAAATAACTCCTAAACCAGAGGTCGCCAAAGTGGTCTATATAGACCCCCAGGGGTCTATTTAACAAAAGCGCGGGTTGATCCGATCGAAAGGGTCTATTGGGGGCCGAAGAAAAAACAGTTCTTAATACGCAAATCACACATACCTAATTGAGTATGTAAAATTTGTGAATTTTTTTATAATTGACTTAATATCATTAATATCAAGGACGCTTCTTAAAAATTTAACAATAAGCAAATTTTGGACAAATAAAAATATAATGCAAAAATATGTAAAACTTTACGATATAGCTCAGCCATTTGTGCTAGCATTTCCAAGTTCCTATATGGTTGAAGCCGGTTTCAGTCACGTAAATTCAATCTTAACTAAGTACAGAAATAAATTAAATGTGAAGTTTCGAGGGGATTTAAGATTAAAATTGACCAATTTTGAACCCAATATAGCGAACCTTGCAAAAAACACCAGGCACACCCATCTCATTGATTAAGAAGCAATACATCTGTAGTTACTTTACTTATTATTTCTACTTATTTATAATTACTTATTATTTAATAAATATTATTTAATAAATATGTATAACTTATTTCTGGGAAAATCATTAAATTTCATCATTAAAATATTTTTCATAAAACTATTGTTTTACACACAATGTACTATTGATTTAATAAATGTTTAAAATCACAAAATAAATGTACATTACAGTATATAATAGAGTTTTATTTTAATTAACAGAAAATTACTTTTATGGGGGCCGATGGAGATTTTGAAAAATTATATAGGGGTCGATGATCAAAAAAGTTTGGCGACCCCTGTCCTAAACTATTAACTCTACGGCAAATTTTATTATGAGCAAAGTTGTAGGGGATGTGATTTCTGACAACCGCAGGTGCGGAGGTGGGTTAGGGGATGGGCTGGGGTGGGGGGCAGAATGAGGTTGGGGTGAAGGAGCAAAACGGAGTAGGGTGAAGCGGGGTGGAGTCCGGGGGGCGTAGTGGGTGTGGGGTCGAGGGGTCTAGGCTGAGGTGTGGTGCGCGGGGTGGAGGGCATGGGCTGGGGTCCGGGGTGGGTATGGTGCGAGGGTGGTGGTGCAGGGTGGAGTAGAGGTTCAGGTGAGGGCCCAAAGGCGTAGTGGGGTGGTGCGTGGGCGGAGGGCGGGGTGGAGGTCACGCGTGGTGTGGGAGCGGGCGGAGGGGGGTACGAGTGGGGTTTGAGGTTGGAGTTCGTGGGGGGGGGGGGTCCAGGGGGTGAGGGCCGCCGAAAGCGGGCCTTGCAGCTAGTTATAAATAAAATATTTATTTAATCACTAACAATTGAAAAAAGCATAAAGGTTAACGTGCAAAAAAATAAATAAATAAAAATGGTTTTTAAAATCTCGAAAAGGGTTGTGGCCCCTCAATGGTTTTTGTCTCATCTGTTTATGTAGAATCTCCATAAAGTTTAAGTTTAATAAATTTATAAATAATATTTATATTTTATTTGCTTATTTATATGTTATTACTATATATGAATTCAAGGGGGACAAGTAAGAGATTTCATCATTAATTATATGTAGATTAAATACTTACTTGGGCGGTGAGATGTCTCCTATCTTGCAGTAGCCGCCTAACTGAGCGCCTCGCCTGGAAAAAGTGAAATTTTAGAGATAAATGCTTGACTAGTATTTTTGCCATATCAATTTCTTTGAAATTTTATTTCGAAAATAAAATTATCAAATAATGTTTTTCTTCGTTTATCAGAATTGAGATGAATATTTAGCATATGGTCACAAAAATATTAACACTTTAAATATTATTATTATTTAATTTATTTTTTATTTCCTAGGTAATTGATATATATGGTATATCTATATTTTTCATATTCATTTTAATTTATTTTCTATCTACAGTAGGTATTTCTAATTATTTTAAATTTGCTTCCCATTCCAGAATTTGTTATCCAAATTTTACTTCCCAATTAAGTAAGGTGATTTTTTATGAAAGATATTAATTTGCCGATGGTAATAGATTCAAATTTACTAGAAAATCATAAGATGGTGTCATCTATTAAATCCGATGGACTGGAATATTTTTAATTATATGTCAGAGGGGTTGTTTTTCACCCCCTCGGGAATCGAACCCGAGTGCCAGTAACAGCAATCCGGGCCATCTGGCTCACCTGCGGGATACGAACCTCTCTGACATATATCACGTATCCCGCAGGTGAGCCAGATGGCCCGGATTGCTGTTACTGGCACTCGGGTTCGATTCCCGAGGGGGTGAAAAACAACCCCTCTGACATATAATTAAAAATATTCCAGTCCATCGGATTTAATAGATGACACCATCTTATGATTTTCTAGTAAATTTGAATCTATTACCATCGGCAAATTAATATCTTTCATATTAAATTAGGAAAAGTCATTCCATTGCCCTTCGAATTTTGAATTTCTTCAAAATTCGAAACACTCAACCACCTTTATTTAAATTATATGGCATGGCTATATGTTTAAATTTAGAATCACTATATCGCGAAATTTTACAAATTAAGATAACAATCTTTGAGTAAAATATTTTACGCGTGTACATATGTCAGAGAGGTGAGCCAGATGGCCCGGATTGCTGTTACTGGCACTCGGGTTCGATACCCGATGGGGTGAAAAACAACCCCTCTGACATATAATTAAAAATATTCCATTCCATCGGATTTAATAGATGACACCAACTTATGAATTTCTTGAGATATCTAATATATTTATGAGAAAAGAACATCGCATTTTGAGCAAATTTTAGGGCAAGGAAAATCCGAAACAAATAAATTAAATATTAGTTAGTTGTTGTAGGGAAATAAGGACAATAGCTTATGCAAATAATTTTTATTTTTTGCCAACGTTTCGTCAACTTTGTTGACTTTCTCAGGGCTCAAACAAATTAACTTCGTTGCATATTTGTCATTTTATTAATATTCATTCTTAGCAAACACATAAGGCCAGCCATCAACAGATTGAAAATATTTTACTATTTAAATCTTAAAATACTTTCTTTGTTTTAAGATTTAAATAGGAAAATATTTTCAATCTGTTTGATGACTGGCCAGATATGTTTGCTAAGAATGAATATTAATAAAATGACAAATATGCAAAGAAGTTAATTTTTTTAAGCTCCTGAGGAAGTCAACAAAGTTGACGAAACGTTGGCAAAAAATAAAAATTATATGCATAAGCTATTATCCTTATTTCCCTTAATCGATGGACATAAATAATCAAAAAAATTAAATATTAGAATTTAATAAAAACCTAAAATTAAATTTGATTTTTAATAAAAGGAGTATAAGTGAAAACTTTGTTGTGTGCGTACCAGTTTATGATTCAATTAAATGTTATTTAGATTAATTTTATTAGGAAGGCTATAAGGGGAAGATGTGGAGGCCCTTAATGTAAAAAAGAAAATAATAATAAATGTATTCCTTTATTGATATAAAAAATTACTACATCCCTTTATAGTAAAGTAAATACTATAAATATTAATATAAATTTAACTTTAACTGCAATTGTCTATCCATTATTTTTTCCTTGTTTTTTCCTGTTTTACATATAATCAAAAATAAATAAATATTAATTATTACACGTTCCAAGAATAAGAAAGACACACCGAGTTCATAATTGAATATAATTATGTTATTATAAATCCAAAAGAGGGGAGAGTTTCCACACGAACATAAAAAACGAATGAATTAAAATAAAAGGAACTTTCCTCGAATGAAAACAACAGACCAGAGAAAGAGAAAATTGCCTTTGGGTGGTCATCCAAAACATTCAATCCAGATGATAAAAAAACTTGTATTATTTTAAATGTTACTTACAATTCACTTAATATCATCATCAAAATCAATCTATAGATTTAGTTTGAAAAAAAAACAATTCGATACAATTGTCAGTTTTAAAATGTTTTAAAATTTAAATGAAAATAACTCAAAAACAAATAAAAATGTGTATAAATGACCGCAAATTTAAAAATAATATTTGGATCCAATTTACCTATATTTTTTTCAAACTAGGTTCTTTTATTTATGAGACCTGTGAAAAATGTCAACACAATCGGTTAAGTCGTTCCAGAGAGATAAATTAGTTAGTAAAAAACAAAAAAATAAAATGGTGGATAACTGCTAAAAGAAAATTTTCCGGGCACATGTTTACACTATAATATTAAGTTTTTTCTCTATTTTGGCTCATATAACCACCATTTGAATTATCTTCCCCAATTACCTACAGATATACGTATATTTATAGAATTCATAACAAAGAAATAAAATTAAAACTCAAAAAACAAAAAAGTGAATAAATTATTTTGATTTGTTTTCCCTAACTTGGACGTTTCATCTGGTACTCTCAGCGAGGATCGAAACGCGAAACTCAAAAAGTTACCGACCATCCAATGTAAGCAGTCAACTGGGTGAGCGGCTCGAGCAGGCCGTTCCTTTTACAAGTCCACGATTCAGGGGGAGATAGGCAACCCGCTTTGATGAGTGTTCGCAGTCCAGAAGGCACCTCGCACTTGCTGCTAAAACCATAAATCAGTGAGTGAGTGAGTGGTTTCCAACTATGGAGCGCAAGATTATTCTTCCAAAATATTCAAAGCTGTTCTTAAATAAAGTTTTCATTTTGAGAATAATAAACAAATTTTCGATGTCCCTAGAAATGAACATCATATAAGCATAGTATTTTAAGAAATATTAATGATTAAAGTCATTTAAGATCTTTTGAGATTATTATAAACAAATCACATTTAATTTTTGTTTTGTTATTCCATTGGTTTTTTTGTCAAGAGCGTATAGAAACTCAAGAACTCACCCATAAAAACACAGACGTTTTGTCAAAATAATAATTAATATCTCTTCGAATAAAATTCTTTTTTATAGACCATTATTCTACAAAACAGTTTTACGCGTTTTTGAAATATTTAGAAATCAAAATCACCCCTTGTTGTTGCACGATTACAATACTTTCCCAAATCTATTGCTCGTGGTATTATAAAACAATCAGTTGAATTGTTTTTTTTCTTTAATTTCAAAATTTTTAGAAAACATAATAGTAATAAAATTAAAAACAAATAAATAAACTTCCCGCGTTATGGGGGTGCGAATCTCCCCTTAAGCGTCTCGTGGTCCCCTATGGATATGGACACCACGCCTTTTCGGAGCCACTGTATGCACTAAAATGAAATTTTTTCCTAATACTATAAAATCTTATTAATCACTCTTTCTTATCATCTTTGGTCGAATTGATAAGTGTATTATAATTATTTTAAAAAGACTCACATTTTTGTAGAGAAAATTCGATCATTCACCCTCGAACCCTCAATACCGTACGAACTCACAGACAGTTTGACAAAATAAACAATATCTTTTAAAATATTAAGGTTCATTTTATAAATATTTTTTCCGAACTTAATGCCATGCTCTTAGTTTAAATTGTTTTTGAGATATTCGAAAAAAGTAAGCAAAAACTCAATTTTTTCTCTGAATGATTAGAATACTTGTCTATGATGAATTAAAAATTTTAATTCACATAATATGTATATACCTATTAGCTCTTGAAACCCTGTGAGTTCAAAATTTCAGACTCGATTTTTTTCATCTAGTAAAAATCAATAAAAAACGTTGAAAAATACATCTCAATTCTTTTTCAATTTCTACTGTTTTCCCATATCAATTATTTCGAATTTTATTCTATTGCTAATGATCCTCAAAAGGCGGCCGTTTCATCTTTTTTTTAATATGTTTTTCCACCTTTAACTCGAATTGCTTACAGGTTCAACAAATATCCCTGTTTCCTAAAAGTCATTAAACTAATTGAAATTTTTATTCAGCTTTAAAGAGCTTTCATTATTTTCGTTTTTTTTTCCGAAAACAGAAAAGGAAAGTAAAAAAAAAATGCAAATTGCAAATTACCAAACCCGTTTTTAATTTAAAATTTTTTAGAAAACAAATAAGTATTAGAAAACATAATAATTTAATATAAAGTTTTAAGGATATTTATTCAGAGTTTAAGCATTTTTTCATATATTTAATTTTTCATATATTCAATCAAAAAACTAGGCCCTCCATTCAATCAAAAAATAATAATAATAACAATAATAATACAAAAGTACTAGGTGAAGCCTTTCTCTTGTTATATCTAGAGAATGGGTTGTGATTTTAAGGGATATTATTTTAATAAAATATGATATAGATTCTAAGAATATTTCACTTAATAAAATAGCAAGGCTAAATTGATATATATATATATATATATATATATATATATATATATATATATATATATTTATATTATATATTGAGGCTTAGATCGGTCATATTTATTATGATAAGCTTGTCAGGCGAATCTATCCAAAATATTTAATTTTTTCTTTCTCAATTATTACTCTTTATATGTCTGAAAGGTAAAGAAAATCTTTCTAAGCTTGTAGAAAGTTAATTGAGGTGCCAAAATGTTCCGGTTTCTAGTAGAAATAATTCCTTAGATTCTGGTATTTTTTACCTTGAGAGCTTGTGAATGAAATATGTAGAAAATTAGAAATCTAAGAGAAACCCCTAAAAAATAAATATTTTTTTATTTTGTGTTGCATTCATTCAAAGCATAATAATGTAAATTTCAGTTGTGTAAACTTGCAGAAAATTTCAAAAAGTTGTATTCCTTTTACAAACCTTAAATCTTAATTATCTTGTAGGGCATCCATCTTGTCCCAAAACGCACAATATATATTTAAATTTTTAAAGAGTTAACTCCTTTTGGCAGGATATCATGGTTTTTTAGCACTCGGGTATACAAACATATTGACATGTAATAAAAATTATTCATTAGTAGAATAATCTTTAGAAATTTTGAGTCTGCTGCCACCCTCAAATTCAATATATATTTTGGATCGGGGCTGTCCAACCCGTGGCCCGCGTGCGGCCCACAATGCAATTGAGTGTGGCCCAACATAAAATTATAAACTTCCTAAAACATTGATCTGAATATCTAGAGATATATTTATTCCCTTTTTCGAAATATGAATGTAGAGTACATTTGTACAATACTTGAAGGTTTTTTTAAGAATGAAATACCCTAAAAGTAATAATATAAGCTCAACTATATAAGATAAAAAATAATGAAGTTTCGAATATTTAAAAATTCTTCTTCATCTCATATTTACATTTTCTAAAATATTTATTATTTCAGTAATTTTTATGCTAAGACACCTACCAAGTCTATAGTTATCATTGTAGTACAGGAGGAATTGGGGTTTTCTAGAACAATAACAATTAATTAATAATTTCTCTCATGGACTAATACTTGTCAAGACTTGTCTTTTAGATCTTTGCAGGTTCTTACATGTCAATAAATAATGGATAGTCAAGGGTTATTATATCTGTGACCCTTTTAAAAAATAAATTATCATTCCTCAAATCCTTCTTTAATCCCATTCGATTTAAACCAGGGCTGTCCAACCTATGGACCAAATAATGTCATAAAATTCCCTAAAACATTGAGATCTATATGTAGATACTGGAAGATACACAACAATTTGGCCTGATAATATTTTTTCTCTAAAATAAGAAATCTGAAAATCTACGTTGAAGTTTTCGAAAAATAAAAGTGCTAATTTTAAATTTTGAATCTGGAACTAGATATCAAGATTTCTGAAAAAATAATCATCATGTTGGTCTATTTTTTCGAAATACTAATATATAATATCACTTTTTGTAAGTATGTAGTTATGTATTTACATATACGAGAAGCTATTTTCAAGTATAAAATTTAATAAAAGTAAAATTAGAAGCTCACTATGAGCTAAAAAAATAAATATTAAAGTTCTTATTTCTACAGTATTAACTATGCTTTTTGAATAACAAATATCCCGCGGTGGACTTATTTGCTCCCGCGGTTATCAATGTATATGACGAATTGTTTTTTATCAGCTATATATTTTAAATCCCATTAAAGTAATTAAAAAAATAAGGTTCCCTATAATTACATAAAGAAAAACATTAAATAATAATAGTAAATCTCAACTAAGTAATGATTATATAGTATATTTCAAGATTTCCGAAAAAATAATCTTAATAATTTTGGTCTATTTTCATTGGAAATAAATTTTCTACTTGCAAACTTTCTGATTGAATGTTTTATAGAACAACAATTAGATACAAATCTGAAAGACAAATTGAATATTGCCATTTTAGTAGAATTTTATATTAAATATCTAGCCAGGAAATAATATAAACAAATAATAATACATAATATCACTTTTTGTAAGTAACATATGTAGGTATGTATTTACATATACGAGAAGCTATTTTCAAGTATAAAATTTACGAAAAGTAAAATTAGAAGCTCACTATGAGCTAAAAATAATAAAGTTCTTATTTCTACAGTATTAACTATCTGTTTTGAATAACAAATATCAATAGAATTATTAAATTTTATCCGCATTCCGAGACAATTCTTTTTCTTGAAATGTGGCCCGTGTAAGCCAAAAGGTTGGACGCGCCTGTTTTGGATTATTTATTCATTCTCCTATTTAATTTCCAACTCACTCTTATTTATCTATCTATATATTAAACAAATCTGAAATTTTAATTTACTGAGTTAGGAATATTTTTCATGTTTTATTCAAATCTGTCGTTTTCGACACATCACTGAACAAACATTCCGTTCTATTACTTCCTACTCTATCAAAAGTTAGTTACTCTCAATTTGCTAAGAATCACTACACGAACTTGTTTCATGTGTTAAAAATAGCTGTGGATGGACATCCGCTGCATTTTCACGGTCAATGCTCGTCGATTCTTATCGTCTTGAACATAAACACTCATCATCGTAAAACTATTTGACCATATATTATAGTAATTATACTAAAAAATATTTTTTCTTCAGTGGATAACGCTAATGACCTTTGAAGTTGATGCGCTAGAAACACTTAAAAAAAGTCTTCGGCATAATTTCAGACCGTATTAAAAACTAGTAAGAATTGAACGATAAAATTGTTAGAAAAAGTGAAAATATTGTTAATAAGCACTCATCAAACTTGCGAAAGTTTTGGGCTAGAAATTGGAATCTTAATTCAATGATGCAGCTTATTAATTAAAATTTTTGCGTCGAATTACAGGCTCAACATATACATTCATTCAAAGGCTCAAATATGATTAACTTTTTTCAATAATTCATCATTTTGTGATATGTTGTTACAAAATTCCTCACAAGTATAGAAGAAATTGCACTTCACTTGCAATTTAGCCTTAAAAGTTTCTAAGAACAGTCCGTTCATTTAAAAGCCTCACTTCATATAATGGAAGCCCCTGAAATTTAGACAACTATATTGGCAGATTAGTTAAGGGTATGACTATCCTGCGAAAAAAGTCATTTTCCCATTTTTACTTTATTCAATGCGAAGCAGATGATATTAGGAGAACAACGACGTTGTAAAAATATAAATAATTAATCATTAATATATATAATTTTTTTTAATCCAAAAGACAAAAGATTCTGCAATATAGGACACTTTGTGTGATATTTTGGGTGTGGGACAGTTCCGCCTAATATGGGACGTCTGGTCACTTTAATTAAAACTATTTTTCTCCAATTTTCAAATATTTTAAAATAAGATAGCACTCTTCACAGCGCTCATCAAAAATATGACCATTTTTACATTTGTTTAACACACTCTTAGAGTTAAAAGAGCTAAAAAAATCAGAATTTTATAAATATATGGTAGGTATTTATTAATATAAAAATATTTGGAAGTAAAAAAAAAATACAATAGATTTTTGCCGAATTACATTTACATTTAGTATCAACAAGAATTTCGGAGAGGAGACTTGGGTCCCATGGGTAAAACCATGCTGCCTATAATAAAGTACCTACTAACAAATGTTGTTACTCTTAAAATTTCATTGAGGCTTTGTTTTGATGTGATCCATTAATCTTGACAATGATGGATCACTTTTTTTTCAAATTAGTTACAGTTAAGATAAAGACCATTTGGTTTTTTTCATTGAATTAAAAAAGTTACATTGTTTTTCTTAGAATTATTTTACATTAGATTAATTTTAATGAAAAATCAACCGTGAATTCCATTACAAATTATGGGGGGGGGGGGGGGGGCATAAATATTATAAATAAATAATTAAATAAATTTGAAAGTTTATAACAGGAAAATACTTTATCGATCAAATGTCCATCATATTTTTTGGAATTTGGAACTCATGAGACGTCTAATTCAATTAATATAAAAAAGGAGAAATAGAATGAATTAGATAGGGAATATAGTTTTATATTATAATTAAATTAGATGATGCTTTAACAATAAAAACTGATATTTTACTTATATAGCCCTGTCTTCTTTTTTTTTTAACATTTAGAACAGTTCCTTCTAGAGAATTTCCTTTTAGCAAATAGAAAAGTAGCTTAAGAGTTGTTGTTGAACCCTTCTTTGTCTTTTTTTATACTTTTCTAAATTCTTTTTTAAATCTAACACGCCCTTTCTTTTCGTTTTCCACCCCATTTGGTTTCATTATTTTTATTTTTTATTAATATTATTATTATTAACTATTTTCCATTCAGTAATTTCCTTTTAAACATTTTCTTTATTTTAATATCAAAAGACTAATATATAATTATATATTTTAATATCAAAAGACTAATATTTAATCATAATTTTTCTCCAGGTTTTTTGTATGAACCACCAATGGTGAAATTAAAAAATTTCTTAAATTATTAAAATCCTCTAACATCTTGAATCTGACCACCAAATCTTCTACAAGAAAAAGCTAGTCCTTTTTATTCAAGATTATTTTTGTTTAAAAAAAGATTGCTAATAATAATTATTACCTACTAATGAGAAAGAGTCTTGAAGCAGTTCTCAAGTGTTACCATCAATGTTTAAATGCATGAACTGACAGTTGCTGCTGGGTGGTCTAACCCAAAAAATGTTCAGATCATAAAATCATCAACCAAAACATAGTAATCTAAATACAATTAACTTTGAATAAATTAGCGTCATGAATTAGCTAAAAGTTAAGAACAAACACCAAATTTACTTATCATAGATGGCTTGTAACGCTTGTTAAGAATTTGAATAAAATCCTAGCTGTGTCCCGGATCGCTGTTAAACAGGAGCATGAAAAATTAATTTATATCTACCACCAAAGAACTATGTATCATAAATAATAAAGGAATTGAAGAATTTATAAATTTCACAGTATGCCCTAAAGGCTAAAGAGGAAATATTAATTAAAAATTATAATTATTTGTAAATAATAAATTTTATACAGCTTAAATTTTTTTAAAAAGTTAATTCAATATAGAATTTGAGTAATTGTAAAGTGAAATTCTCTAGTTTGTTTAAATCATTTAATTAATTTTTAAGTATTTATTTTTCCCTCTAATTGTGAAAGAACATTTTCCAATTTTTAAGTATTAAACATAGGACTCGACTGGGGAGCTTTCGCTTGAACCCAAAGTTTAAAAAATGCATTTTTTATATATGGTGTAGTAAAAACCCGTTTTTAGTAAGAACGGCTTCTAACTAGTTAAAACGCGTTTCTCTGAATACCTTTGTGGCAATTAGAATTTACTGTTGTTGGTTGAGTTTGGTCCAAAGGTCTAGAATCTTCATTTTTGACCTTCCGCCTCATTATGGGTGTTTATTTTCAAAAAAATTTAAAACGTCAAAAATTACATCCTCTACAACTTTAATGAAGATGTTATTTTTGACATTTTCGTTTAAAATTTTTTTGAAAATAAACACAATAAAGATTCTGATCTTTGGACCAAACTCAACCAACATCATTAAACTCTAGTTGCCACAAAGGTATTCAGTGAACCGCGTTTTAACTAGTAAGAGCCCGTTCTTACGAAAAACGGGTTTTTACTGCAACATATACACATACATCTTTAGAATGATTCTTGTAAAATTTTTTTAGTGTTCAATCAAATATTTATTTATTTAATTATTAAAATTTATTAAATGTACTATATTTGTTGATTTCAGAGACGGTGTCTGTGGTGGCCAGTCGTCGAATGCAGCCTCTATTTATTTTCATTACAATCGCATACGTCATCCTTGCCGTTGTCCTTATACTATTTTTCCGTTATCGAACGCAAATTCGTCTTTGGATTCGAGATTGTTTTGGAGCACCTGAAGAAAACGGTAAAGAGAATTCAATTTTGTCTATCTCTCTTCATAATTACATTCTATAAACTTTCTTAAAAAAATAAATATATATATATATATATATATATATATATATATATATTAACAGGAATCTAAAATTATCAAGAAAATAAATATTTGCATTCACAAGTTTAAAGAATTTTTTTTTATTTTCTTTCTTTGAAGCATACTGACAGTTGCTTGAGTTATACATTATTATTATTTATTTATTATTGTTATAATTTTTATCAATTCCAGGTTTAAATAGAGGAAAATATCATTTTAACTTTAAAATATCAACGTTATCAAGAAATCTCATGGCTAACATGATAAAGAAAATGTTCTTCATCTTATACTCTTACCTGTTACTCAAAGTCAAGTGCGAATTCCAAAGACTAAAGCGTAGACGTTAAAAATACATTTTAAAATATTTTATATTTATATTCAAATGACCAGATATTTCATGAATTCAATAAATACTTCGACCCGGTCATAAGTCAAGCGGACAGCAGAAAATAATTATAAGTTTTAAAATTCTTGAGACGTAGGTACCATATAAAGAGAGAAAATGAGGCGACTGTGGGTCAGTGGTCAGAGTGTCGGGCCGCTGTCCTGAAGTATGCTGGTTCGCGACTGAGTCTCGGCAGATATTTGCAGCCGCCTCCTCTTGGAAAGCAATGGCAAACTACCAAGAGTATAATTGCCTAGTCAACCTCCCCAAACTAACCGTTCGGAACCGGCGTTAAAAAGTAGATCCCGTATATCTGTGTAAAAACAGCTAAACACACTCAGCACAGGTATATGTGGGGAGGTGCCGACGCCCGTTCGGGCATGGCACTATAAAAAGAACAAAGAGAGAATGAACTAATTTTAATAATTTTCTGAAATTTAATTTAAGTACTTGATTGAAATTGGCCAGATACAAAAATCATCTAACTAACTTTGGGGCCCTCCAATACCTTTATTTTAACGATAAAATTTTTTTTTATTTAAAGCTTTTTATAAGGATATCTCACACCCCACACCCCTGATAAAAAAATATTTTTTATATTTGACCACACAAAAAATTTGAATCTCCTCATAATGTACTTGTACATATTATTAAAATTTTAATACAATTTTAGATATTGATTCCGGTAAAATCAATACACACCAAATACAAATTCAAAGTTTGTATCTTATTTAATTTACAAATTACAATAAATACTCTGACAGATGGACATAGAGAAATCGTAGCGACACTAATAGCACACCGTTTTACTTTTAAGGGAAACCCTAAAAAAGGATTGGGTGTTTCAACCAAAAATTACATTAAAATAAGCATCTATGCTTTTATATATTTAATCATGGAGATAGATATATCAGAATTAAATTTTCTCACTAAAATTTTAAAAAATGATTAAAATAAAAAAAATTAAAAGAACGTCGTTGTAAATATGGACATGGAAGTATTTATTGCTCGATGCACAAATAATTGTAAAATAAAATATAATAATGTAAATTTTAATTTGAAAATAAAATCATTTTGTTAAAAAAAAAAAAAAAAACAGAAAATGTATCGAAATTATTCGGGCACTGAAGAAAAATTTAATTTCTACTTTTTAGTTCATTTTGAAATAAAAAGTTTTTTCATGTTTTTTTTTATAGTGTAATTAAGTACTTTACTAGTGTAATTTGTTAATTTTCTAGTAACGATATCAATTTTATTCATTGTTCTTAGAAAGCGATTTTATTAATGACAGCACTGTCCTTGTTTTGTTTTTCAAAAGCTATTATAATATCTAGAAATAGTGATCAAAATAGAAAAAACGTTATTACAGTTTCTCTGATGCGTAGAAATTCATTATTTGAATCTAAATATTATTTTATATTAGCAAAAACCAATAAAAATTCACTTTAAAAAATAGCAGTGGAATTGACGTCAAAGGATGTTAAAACAATTTTACTTTTTATACGATAATAGATATTTCTCTATTATCTTTTTATTTTATTATCATGCTACTTCGTTGAACTTTTAGCCCATAAAAGAAATATTTCTCTCTCTCTCTCTATCTCTTTTTATAGAAAATACCAACCCTTTTTTAAATAAAATCAATAATCTACCCGAAAAGTTTTTAAATGAAAAAATACACGTTAACCCTTTGAGATTTAAAATATAACAAATTCATTGGTTCACTTTTGTCGATACAGAAAAATCCCCCAAGGGTAAGTTGTTGCAACTCGATTGAAAATAGTGGGTTACTATTCCTAGTATTTTCCTTTAGGTCAAATCTATCATCACTAGTAGAATGCAAGCAGCCCAGATAGATTGAGATGGCTGTATTAACTTCTGGTTGATCCACCAAGCATTTGTTCTAAACCAGAATGTCAGAAATACTATTTTACTTGAAACCTTATTAGTAGTTTTTCTAATTTTCTTCGAAAATTGTTTTAATGATTTCCTTTAAATGTTTTTCTTTCACAAGAAAATGTATTGTATCAGATTAATTTTTTTAATAAATAAATAAATATATAGAATTTATTTACAACGAAATTTTCTCTGCCCAGCTATTAAAAATAATATTAGTGATGAAGGGTTGTTTATTAGTTTGGAGTAGAGTCAGCTGAGAGGATGGATGAAGGTCCAGAAGCCATATTGTAATATTCCCAGTTGATGTTTCACCCGCCACTCACTGACCACTATCCATGTCTCTCTCTCCCTTTATAGCCCTCACACACCCCTCCCTACTCTCCCTATCTCTCTCCCCCATATATACCCCTCGAGAGTAGAACTTTTAATTGAAAGTAATGGAAGGCAGCCCAGGGGTAGTGAGGAAAGAAAAAATTAACACATATCAAATAATGTGTAATTTATTGCAATCCTTCCTCCTTTCCTTTCAAACCGACGTTTCGGAGGATTCTTCCCTCCTTCTTCAGGGTTTCAATGGGTTAATGAAGGAAACAAATAAAATGATTCCTTCCTCTCTCCACAAAAAGTTTTAAACACTGCTGTGGAGAGGAAGGAAGCATTTTATTTGTTTCCTTCATTGACCCCTTGAAACCCTGAAGAAGGAGGGAAGAATCCTCCAAAACGCGAATTTGAAAGGAAAGGAGGAAGGATTCCAATAAATTACACTTTATTTGATATATATAGAATTTTTCTTATTTTTTTAAATTTCATAGATATGGTACATATAATATTTATCGAACTCTACAATATTAGGTCCCTCTTAACAAATATAGATAAAAAATGGATACTTATTAATTTCAATTTCAACTTTGTATCTTATTTACTCACGAGCTACAATACTTTAACCCAGTGGTTCTTAACCTATGAGTCGCGAAGCTTATTCTTTGGGTCGCACAAAGTCGTTAACCAAATATTGTACTATATTTATTTTCATTAAGTTTAAAAATAGGGTATATTTTAATTTATTTAATACTCTTAAAAGTAAAAATATTAAAAAGACGTGCTTTTTCAATAAATTTTCTTTGGATCGAAAAATACCTTTGTTTATTTGTTAAAAAAAATGTATGAGTTTAAAAATAGGTCATCATTGTAAAAATGAAGAAAATTACTATTACAAAAAAGGTATGAAAAAATTGCTTTTTTTGGGTCGCGACATGAACATATTTCTCATAAAGGTTAAGAACCACTGCTTTAACACATGAACAGACATACAATGTTGCGACATTAGTAGGGTGCCATTTTACTATGGAATTCTAAATAATAGCCCCGTCTCAATCCAAAAAAGTATTTCGGAAAATATAGTATTTATGACTATTGCAATAATTTTCTAAATTGAATCCATGTATAAGGGTCTATTGATTAATTTAAAACTAAATAAATGTTGTAAATTAAAAAAATATCTTTGTTTTCAGTATTTATATTGTATTTATTTGTTTCAAAAAAAAGTTATTTAACAGTGATTCTAGCCAAGTTTCTGAAAACTAACCTGTGCATTTGGGCTTATGATCTTGTGAAAATAAACTGACTATACTAGACAGTTACAACATAATAAAGATAAAAGATAATAAAATTTTTATAATATATAGAGTTTAACTGTCTTAAGAATTTAAAATCTTATATTTTAATGCGAACGTGCTTTGAAATATTTCTAATTACTTATATTATAATTTTATCACCCTTATGCAAAACCATGAATGTGCAAAAACCTTATTTTAAGTAATTTTTTATAAAACCATATTTATTTAAATCAATAAATATATGCCTTAAGTTTGAGGTGCATATTTAATCATTCTATCACATTCCTGTCTCTAGACAATTAGTCAAAAATTGGATTGAAAATGACATTAGTAAAAAAATCTTAAAATTTACCCACTCCTGGTTTTAGCATAAGGGTGAGGATATATAAATATATAAGTGATTTTGTATTTAATGCTAATAGGTTAGTTAATACTATTTAATTCAATATATTAATTAATAATTAATAAAAAAAAGTAATCCCCTAAACTGATCAGTATGCTCATGTGAAAGAGAAAGTAAAAGAATTTTAAAATTTTCTTTTTTCGATTTATAAATATTTTTAAATTAATTTAAAACCAAAAACTGCAAAGAATTATCATTTATCTAACATAATAAAATATTCACCATTTTATATGTAATATTGTTAATAATAACTATACACTTGTATTAGATTTATAATGGAAAATTAACAAGATTTTCTCAGGTGAAGAATGAGGTATTCGAGAATTTCTTATTCTTCATAGAAAATAAATATATTAATATGATTTTGATAAGCCACAAATATTAGGTCTTGAATATTAATAGATAAAAAGAGAGGTTTATGAATAATCTAAGAAAAATTAATCTTTAAAAATAATTCTTTAATTTTTTCTCTTTCCTTATACTTTAATTAAAATATTTTTTTTTCTTTCAGGTTCAATTCCATACACTTCGATTATTTTTTAAAAAAATAAAACGTTTAAATACATTTTTTTTAAAAATTGAACAAATTTCTATTTTCAAAAATTACTAAGACAATTTATTTAAAAATATATTATCTTCTATTTTCTGATAGATTCATTTCGATTCTTCAATTTTAGTTATTTGCTAAATTTATTGTACAACAATAATTTGTTTTAACGATAAAACCATTCTATACAATTACAAAAACAAATTATTTTTTTTTCCTTTATAAAAAAGAATAATTCAATAAATTCTACTGATCTGCCAAAACTTTTTTTATTGTTTTTTTGTTAAATTTTATTATTTATTAAAAATTAAATTACACAAACACAATTTTTCTCACATTTATTTTTTATTTTCCAGCCCGCTACACTTTATTAAATTTTCCAATAAGACTTCATATATACAATTATACAGTATACACCTATAGCTTTTCCTTTTCCCTTTTATTAAATTTTATTAAATATACATGCCTCATTGAAATGCCTTTTGAATAGACAGACATTCCATCTAATTGTTTTTCTCAAGATCCAGCCAACTTTAATTAAATTTCCAGACTTAAATTAACTTATATGCATACAAATGAATAAATAAATAAATAAATATATATATATTACATAGTCTGAAACGGCTCTGCTGGTGCAAAGGAAAATAAAAGAGGTCAATATTTATTTATTTTTTAGGCACAGCAGCTGTGGAAGTAATCAAGAATATTTTTCAAAGCAATAACTTTTTTTGTACTTTTCGCAGCTGCCTGCTTATTGACAAGTTTAAACTGAAATTTAATACTGGCCCTTTGTTCAAGTGTTTTATTTATTTACCAGATGCGAAGCCCGCTTTTAAGGGCTGATGAAGGGAAAGTTTATTTTTGTCTATTTCACATTTTATTAATGCCCCAATCTCTATCACCACACTGAACATTATGAAATTGACCCCTTCTGAAGAAGCGAAAGTTTCGGTTTTGCTATTTAATGCTCTAAGCTCTACCAACATGCCAAGTTTTAGTATTCACTTTTAGAATTAGAAAAGAATTTAGATTATAACTTCATTCAAGATGCTGAGGAAGAAAATGTGTTTTTCTATTTCCTCCTTTATTGATGTGCCAAGATTTACCTGTAAGCAAAATTTCACCATTCTAGGGTAATTGTATTTTCATTATATGTTAGTTTAACCTATAAATTTCATCCCTACATTTTAGGTCCTAAAGAAGGGAAAGTTTCGGTTTTTCGATTTTCCATACCAAACATTATGGAAATTTATGGCGAGCTCCATACAAGACCAGCTAAAAAATTCCAGTCGAAGATTTTCAAATCTTTATCATAAAATTTTGTCAGCGATTCATTCAAAATTACAATGTATGACCATAATATATACCGCAATTAGAAACAAATGTGTATTTTAAATTTTGAAAAGATTTATAAACATCACCAGATCACCACTGTATACACTAAAATTAATCGTGATAATTTAAATGTTATTTAAATATTTACTTTTACTATTTTTTTTTTTTTATTTATAGTCTAAGATCACTTAGCTCGACCTTCACCTATCGAGTTTCCTAATAAAATTAATATTTTGATAATATAATGTATTAATAAACAAAAGCTGATAGGGTCGGCATCCAATTTCACTGCATAGCTATTTTCAATAAGAAAATTAAAATTGTTAATTTTATTATATAAATGTAGTTATCGAGTTTCCGGATAAATATATTACCAATCAAGAGTAAAATATGTCTATAAAATCCCAGTTTTCCCTCCATAAGTCCAGGTAGACAGGGTATCAACAGGTAACTTCGAATTAGCATTTTGTAGTTATAGAGTTTCCTTTATTGTTATATATGAAAATGTAGATAATTTTATTGCGAATTAATTAATTAATTATATTTATTTTTTATCAAAAATAGCTATGCAGACAAATTGGATGTCGACCATATCAAGTTTTGTTTATTAATACATTATATTATCAAAATATTAATTTTATCAAGAAACTCGATAGGTGAAGGTCGACCTAAGTCGGGATCTTAGACTATTAGTATTCAATCAACTATTATGATATGATAAGCTTGGGGTTAGTTCTTGGACACAGAGTCTCAATAGTTATGCCATTTAGAGGCATGAAATCGATAAATAATTGAGAGTCTGTAACCCCGTTTCCATAAATGCAATACGAGAAAATTCTGCATTGAATACAAATATCATTCGCATAGAATCAAAACTGTTGCAAACTAAGAGAATTATTATTATATTATCATTTAGAAAAAAAAAATATTGATTGTTTTTAAATATTAAAAAAATACAAATCTTTTATAAAATCATGAAATCATAAATCATGAAAACGTTTATTTTTAACCGTCTGGTTTAGGGAGAAATTCTCCCTTTATCAATGAAATTATTTTAAAAGATTGAAAAAAGTTGCTTTTACAATGTTTAGAAAGATTGCTTTTTTTAAAAAAAAATTCCATTGATAAAGGGAGAATTTCTCCTGAAACGTCTGGGTTAAAAATAAACGTTTTCAATATTGTTTTATAAAAGATTTGTACTTTATTTTATAATATTATTGTTATTTTATTAATGGATTCACAAGTATTTTTGACTTGAGGTTAATTTAAAGTAGCTCTTTCGCGACAATCCACACAAAAAGTTTTAGCCTCGTAACCACTCTATAGTAAATATGAACGGTACTAATATTTTAGGTTATGTTTTTTTAACGTAACTGTACTTTTTACACTACTATATTATCTATATGAATGGATCGTTTCCAAGACATTGATATTATATCCCCTCCTCTAAAAATAATCGCCCAAATATGTTTTTTTTTCATTTTTTATCAAAACTACGAGGCAAATAATTTCAATGTTTTTTTAAGTTACTCCGAATATATTATTCTAACAAATATTAATTTTTCATCAAGATGATAAATGTCCTTCAATGAAAAAAAATAAAATAATGATCATTTTCCCCACCCTTTCCCATATGCACAAAAATTTCATTTTTAATTGCAATTATTTCATGTTTGGTGTGGTAAATCGTCTTCAAATTTTAACAGTGTGTTTATTATGCTTTTAATGACTTATATTCCAAGTTTCGAAGACTTCTTGAATTTTTGCATTTGGGAAAGAACTACCTTAGTTCTTTAATTGGAAAATTTTATAGCACTGTAACAAAAAAACAAATGAAAATACCGCATAACAAAAAAAATATATATAATTTTTCATCTTGAATTCCATGTTCACGTTTGTTATTGATGCTACAATCTGTTTGTTCATAGGGTGACTATCTTGCTGACGTTTCGATAAAATATCATTACCCCTCATCACTCTCCGAAGCTATGATGCGGGTAAGTGAAATTTTCTTGAAATGTCTGTTAAATGGTCCTTCTTTAGACAAACAGAGAATGATATATGATTTACTGAGTAATTAATTATTTATTAATTTAATTTAATTAATTACTACATACCTATACACTTGTTCATTTATGCATTTATGATTTTTATAGCATGTTTTTAATGTTTTTTCTTCTTCTTCTAGATCTAAAGTAATAAGATGAAAAATTATTTATATTATAGTTCGTTCATTAAAAGATAAAATGCGCAATTTTCTCCATCTTGGTCGCTTAGCCGGGAAACAACAAGGTTAGTTAAGTAGACAGGTTGGTTGAACCGTGACTTGTGGTCAATATGACCTCACTCGACTCATATATAAAAACGAATTAGGCAATGATGAATCTACAATGTACATATTTAAAGGACATGATGATGTGTTAATATCGAGGATCCCCTTCCTCCTCTCGAGCCTCTGTAGGGGCTATGAGAAAACCTGTCTATTCTACTAGGGGAAAATCCATAGGCGCGTAACTACGAATGGGTCACAGTAGATACGGCTCAACCTAGGATTCTCGGTATAATGTCTAGAAATTTTAGTTACAGATGAATCTACAATGTACATATTTAAAGGACTTGATGATGTGTTATATGGAGGATCCCCTTCCTCCTCTCGAGCCTCTATAAGGGCTATGAGAAAACCTGTCTATTCTACTAGGGCAAAATCCATAGGCGCGTAACTACTGATGGGTCACAGTAGACACGGCTGAACCTAGGATTCTCGGTATACTGTCTGGAAATTTTAGTCTTTTGGAAATTATTTGTTAGCGGACACTTTCGGCTAGAGAGTTAAAACATAGCCCATAGTTGAACTTTATTCATCTAAGCATAAATTTCATATCAATAGTTACAAACCCTATTAATTGACACCAGAAGAACTTTCTACGAAGTTCTCATTTTTTAGTTATTATGGGTATTTGAATCCTGACAGGGAAAGCAAATCATTTTTGAAAGTTATTTTTTTCCACGTTTCAGTCATCTAAATATGATAATCAATAATAAAATTAGAGTTAATACTTTCTTGAATTGAGGATCAGGTCGTTGCTTAAGAATCCATTATATTAGGACACACACACACACATGCAAATATAAATATAGAAATAACAATACTTACTTAGGATCTGACCAAATTAGCTTTGTTCCTCAAGTCGTACGAGGGACTTCCAAGAAGTTAGAGTACTGAGCTTTCGACCCTGTCTCGTGTAATCCGGAAAGTTTTTGCGAAGGGAAACGCGCCGTTCCAAAGTTTTAATGATATAAAAACTGTTTATGGGGATGGTGTCATAAATCGTAGTAATGTCCTGAAAAAAAAAAAATTAAAATTGTAGATTTAAAGTTCTATATAGTGTATGCTAGATGATTTCGGAGGAAAGCCTATGCTCCTTCATATTCGTTATGTACCTAGTTCCTCTATGGTTTGGGAAAATTGGAAAATGAAAAGCATTTGAGATGGAGAAAATGAGATTTAGAAGTTTCTTCAACTAATTGGTAATCATCGTAAAATGAACGGACTATATTTAATTATCAAATTCTGATTTGTTTTCTATATTTTTATTTTTTATTTTATTTTTAGAATTTTGATCAACTTCATTACTGTTTGTGAGAATTAATGTGTGAGTATTAATCCCGCTACATTTAATTATTTCCCTACAGATGGCAAGCAGCTCGATGCCACCATCATCTACGATCGTCGTAATGGCGAATTTGTTATCGCCGTTCTCGTTCCTAAACTGGAAAATTTTTATGGCTACCGTGTAGTTGCTCACTCAGTGCACACTCTACAAATTGATCAATGTAAGTCAAAAGTTTCATCTATTTATTTATCTATTTTTAAGTTTTGTAATAATTTTAAAATATATAGTAAATATAGTGAAACCCCTCAAATCCGAAATCCCGGGAAATCCGAACGCAAAAAAGAGAAGCTTATAGATGATGGTGGCAAAACTTATTTATTTAGTCATAAAACAATTATGTATATATTCTACATTATAACCTTAATTTACATAATTAGTTGAAAAATTAACAAAGAAGTACAGTTAGCATACCCACATACATATGTCATCCAGGATTGAAAAACGGTAAACGTTGGTTATTTAAATTCTTTAAGTTAATCACTTTGCAAACAATGAAATAATAATAGAAACACCCAAAACATCACTTAATCTTTCACTTGATATCAGTTATCTTCAATTGTCGAAGCTGCTTTCTGCTAATCCGAACAAATTTAAATTCGAACAGGCTACAGTCCCAATTAGTTCGGATTTGAGGGGTTTCACTGTAAATAATATCAAATTGCGATTACGAAAGAAGACAAACACGGGGGATGTTTTAGAAAACCCGTTGTAAGCTCCTTTTGCTCCTTGTCTTCAGAAACGCTAATTTTGTCATCTTCTTGAACTAGTTCTATTAATTCTTTAAAATAGTTTTCACCAGTTGTTTCTTGCAATAATTCTTCAATATCCTGGTCATTTATATTATCCAACCCTGGTTCATTAGCTAGCTTGACTATTTCGTCGACATCAATAATCTTGTGTCAACATTCTTGTTTAACTCCGGCCATACATTCTCCAAAACTCCTTTCAAACATTTCTCGGTCAGGGAAGATATTGTAGTTTTTCCAAAAATCTCTATCAATTTTATCATTCAGTTGACTGAATATCCGCCGCAGATAATAAGCTTTCAAATGTGTTATTACGCCTTGATCCATTGGTTGGATTAACGAAGTTGTATTTGGCGACAGGAAACTGCGAAATACTGAAACAACGTTAAGCGGGATCTTACTATATATTGTCGCCTTAGGGCCAGTTGTATGTCGGCTGGTAAAGTCTTTGTAAAAGTTGACAAAGAATCCACCTTGTGCCCGGCCGGATGGCCAATCAGATGACAGCCCTTCATCTGATTGCCTATCCCGCCGGGCACAAGGTGAATTCTAAGTTTTTACACTTTGTCAACTTTTACAAAGACTTTACCAACCGACATACAACTGGCCCTTAGAGTCTAAACCTGCTAACTCACAACAAGGAAATTTTAACAAAATTTAATATTGTTATTATGGAAAGAAACTATTTTTCATATTTTTTTCCACAACTTACGATCGTAATTTTAAGTAGCAGTTTTACTTGGACAATGCTGCATCTCTTTTTCTTTGGAACAGTATTAATATGTCATATATGATAAAAAATTGATTTAGCAGGTTTACCCTCTAAGGCGACGATATATAATTTTTTGTTAGAGAATCTAGTTTCGAAGGCTTGGCCTTCATCTTCAGACTTTTTTTATTAAAAATACTTTATATGTTTTTTCTTATGAGTACAAGTATCCGGTTGAATGTAAAATCGTTTGTTAGAAATCTCATTCATTTACTGCTGAAGTGAATAAAATTACTAATAACACTAGTTTGGAAACAAATGGGTATTTGTACCTACGTGAAAAAACAAAAAATATTTTTAATAAGAAATTCTGAAGATGAAGGCCAGGTCATCACAACTATAGTCCCTAACAAATACATGATATACGAGTATATACGTAAGTATATTAATCCCTGTACAGGTATGTTCTTATCTACATCAAGCAGGGAACACCCTTATTGATTTCCTCTTAAAAATCAACAACTTTAATACTCTCAGGAAGAAAAATATTTTCAATTGTATTTGTTTGTTTATTCGTCCGAAATTTAAATTAATCAAAACGACTGTATACTTGTTAATTATAATATAATAAATAATTCATAAAAAGTTCAGATTATTTTATAAGTACATAAAACAACAAACAAACTCATTCGAACTCTCCCAGATTTTATTTTATCGGATTATCAAAAATGTACTGAGCTTTAAAATTTTAATAATGTTTAATTATTTAAACTGAAACATACAAATGAAAAGTAAATAAATGGATAAAACCAGTACAATTAAATGAAATAAATCGATTATTTATATAAATAATAAATTAATGAGGGGGGAATGGGGTTCAAGCGAACCTAATCAAATAAGAATAAAATCAATTAATTAACTCTGAGACTAGGGTGGAGTAAACGGTCTATTTGAATAACCCAAGGGGACTATTCAAATTTTAAATATTAATGTACTCTCCACTTTTAGAGACAAAGTAATAGATCTAGTTAAATAAAGAAAAAAAATATCTCGCAAAATTCCCTGCAGCGAAATAATAATAAAATTTATATAAATATAAAAAGCAAGTTTCTAATAGTATAATAGAGATTAGATTTCTAAAGATAATGAGATGTCAAATACTAAATCCGAGTGTTATGGATAATTTATATTATTTGTCAGAAAGGTTGTATACAGCTCCTTGAGATTTTAACCCAAATACCAAAAATACAATCCGGGTACTTGACTTGACCTCCGAAGCGGAAACACATTTGACATACAGTGAAACCCCTCAAATCCGAACGCAAAAAGAGAAACTTATTTATTTAGTCATAAAACAATTACATACTATATATATTCTACATTATAACCTTATTTTGCATAATTATTTAAAAAATTAACAAAGAAGTACAGTTAATATACCTAACAAAGCGTAAATGTGTCTACATACTTATGTCATCGAGGATTGAAAAATGGTAAAAGTTGGTTATTGAAATGTTTTAGGTTAATCACTTTGCAAAAACAATGAAATAATAATAGAAACACACAAAATATCACTTAATCTTTCACTTGATATCAATTATCTTCAATTGTCGAACCTGCTTTCGGCTAATCCGAACAAATTGAAATCCGAACAGGCTACAGCCTTAATTAGTTCGGATTTGAGTGGTTTCACTGTAAATATTAAAAATTATACATAACATCTCGGATTTAGTAGTATTATCATGTAATTTTCTTTATAATAAATAAAATTATTAAGTGCTTAAAGGTGCAGGCAGAGAATGAAATTAAATAAAATTCCATCATTTCTAGATGATACGTATATAGAAAAATAAACTCGAAATTTCGACTTAAGAGATAGAATTTTATTTCATTTCCTTTGCTTCCTGTACCTTTAAATTCTATTTATATTACAGCCACAAAAATCTCGTAAAATTAATGAGTGTAATTTTAGTGTTATCAGATTCCACTTCTTTTACGACTCTTGTTTCAAGTTCAATATCTCATTTCTTTCATTATATCTAGTTCTCTGTTTTTTTTTCAAAGGTGGAAAAAGTTTTTTCCGAGATTTTTTGACGAAAATATATTATTTTCTCATAATGCGATATAGTCTTTTGAAATAATATAAAATTTTTAAATTATAGGAGTCAATAAAAGAGTGTGTCTCTGTTGGAAAAATAAATTTTTAAATTTATTTATAACGTTATAAACGAAGGGTGAACCGCGATTGGAATTAGGTGTACACGTCTTTAGAATTATGTGAAATTATTTTGGAATTCATTAGATAATGCCCCTTCATCTATTGTCTTCTACTTGGAAATGAAATTGAAAGTGGAAGTAGGTGTACACGATATTAGGTCCACTCCTCGGTTATAAATTAATTTTAAAAATTTATTTTTCCAGCAGAAGACACACTCTTTTATTGACACCTTTAATTTATAAAAATTCTGCTACTCTCGGCAAAAAAGAAACTTACAATTTAATTAGTAAAATTTTTATGCAGATGAAATTCTACTTTTTCTTTCTTACATCCTCACCCTCAAAAAATGTATCAAATTTTTTTGGTATTAATTTAGTCGAGAAAATATCATTTTTCAATTGATAAATTTTAGAAAATTATTAATTTTATTTGTTTAAATTTAAAAAAAATAAAATAAACAAAAATTAACATTCTGATTTATAAAAAGACGTTCTTCTATATAGAGGTAAATTTTAATTTGAAAAATTCCTGAGCTCTGTGTAAATCGATAAAAAGCACCTCTGGGCATGTCTTGAAATTATCCGTCCAAAATTAAATATTTATCCAAGGATTGAAATGCCAACACCGCCAGCCGGAAGTAGAATACAATTTCATAACAAGTAAAGATTTATGTGACAGAAGCTAATAAATCACGAGGAAATGTTTTAATCTCTTTCTACTATACAATTTGAAATGCCAATGACATCGAGGAGCTAGGAAACATTTCTCATTGTGATTTATCTTCACTCGAATTGGAGTATTATTTTTTACTTTAGTTCTAGTATCTAAGGTGCAAAAAAGAACATTCTTTTTAGATTAAAGATTTAATGGAGAGTTGGATGATTTTGATGTTTTTATGAAATCAGAACATGTTTTTTTTCTAAAACGTTTTATTATATGAAAAAAAAAATATAAAATTTTTTATAATTTAATAATTTGGTAAATGCTACTTTGATCTGTCCCGTATAGCACAGAGACCAAAATAAAACCCAAATGCAACTTTTTTGATTGGTTGAATTATAGTCATTATATAGTTTTAATTAGGTTGGATACGGTTTCAAAACAGTGATTATGTCTCGTTTTTTTTTCGTTTTGCAACTGTGTTGTATTATCGTTAAATTATAGTCTCAAAGATTATAAAGCAACAGTTACTTAAAGGTTGTCGCCAACATTTGTCACCGATGTGCAACTGTTTATTTATGATTTTATATTTCTTTGATTTGATTAATATAATGAATAATTACACAATTCTTTAATAATATACAATAATCGACATTGTATATGTATACAACAACCTTTTTGTAACGGTTGCTTTATAATCTTTGCGATTATAATTTGATAATACAACACAGTTGCAAAACGGAAAAAAACGAGACATAACTACCGTTTGAAACCGTAATTCAACCTAATTAAAACTATACTATAATGACATAATTCAACCAATCAAAAAAGTTGCATTTGGGGTTTTATTTTGGTCTCTGTGCGTAGCATTTACCAAATTATTAAATTATAAAAAATTTTATATTTTTTTCATATAATAAACACGTTTTAGAAAAAAAACATGTTCTGATTTCATAAGCTTATCAAAATCATCTAACTCTCCATTAAATCTTTAATCTAAAAAGAATGTTCTTTTTTGCATCTTAAATACTAGAAAAAAGTTGCATTTGGGTTTTATTTTGGTCTCTGTGCTATACGGGGTCAATAAATAACGTGAAAATCACCAAAAATTAAATTGTATCTTAAAAATTCTTTCTCTAGTAAACTATTCGAACAGATGTACAAAAGAGTTTTCATATTTTCATATTAATAGAAATTCAGTCAAAATTGAGTTTATTGAAAAAGAATGGAAATATAGTGACTTATGAAAGAAGAGAGCAAGTCCTTAAATCAAGATTCTTAAATAAATGAAAATATTTAGAAAGTATTATAGATATAATCTTAAATTATACTTGATTTGTATTGTCTCCTTCAATATATAAAAACTCTGCTACCCTCGACACAAAATCTTTCAATTTGATGATTTTTATGATTATTTACAACAGACCAAAGTCAAGTAAAAAGAATATCGTCGCCTTAGAGTGTAAACCTGCTAAATTACATCAAGGAAATTTTACAGGGCAGACAAAAAAACAAACAAAACTTAATATTGTTGTTTAGGAAAGAAACAATTTTTCTACAACTTACGATCGTAATTATAAGTAGCAGTTTTACTTGGACGATGCTGCATCTCATTTTCTTTCGAACGGTATTAATATGTCATATATGATAAAAAATGGATTTAGCAGGTTTACACTCTAAGGCGACGATATGAGGTTCTAACATATATAGCTCATTTGAATCCATGGCCCTTCGTAAAACCGTCTCCGCCCTTTCTTTTTATTATATAGATATTTTATATAACTATGGCGTTTGTTTCAACTAGATAAAGTCAATAATCCCCTATAAAGCCTCGTGAAACATTAAACATATCTTCATTGTCAAAATTAGATGTAGACCAAACAAACACATTCTCAATTCGTTTATCTTTAAGACTTCTAGAGATTAGAACTCTCTTACACTCTACATAACCTTCAATTTTCCAAGACACCATCCAAGGATACCTTTAACTTCTATTTTATATAGCCACGAAATTTATTCCTCTTCACGATGCAAGTATCTATCCCTGGCAATCTTGTTGCATCAACTATAAATTATTTATGCGGCTGAAGCTAGCAGCAGAAAATTTAATTTAAATAAAGCTATTGGAGGTAGGTTCTATGTAAGACTCAGCATTAACGGTAAATGATTAAACATTTACATAATCAAAGCCTGAAGAATAGGATATGTGTACTACTGTTCTGCTGTTTTGGTTGTCTAAATACAGGCGTTGCCATCAAGTGCTGCCCTCTTCCAGAGTTATGTTTTTTGTTAAGTTATCAGATGATGAATAGGAAGAATAAATAGTCTATGACCAAAAGGCATTGAGGTGACACAACTTATGTATATACTATATGAATCAATATATAAATATGTGATCAAAAGTAATAGATAGATAGTATTTATTTGTTCCAAACAGTTAGACAAATGAGCTTGGTTTGGTAATATGGTAATGCAATAAGTAAAATGAATAGTAAGTAGCTAGCCCTTTATTTCTTAAAATAATATAACAAATAAATATAGAAATTCATAACTGATATAATGGTATAACAACCAAAATAAAATAAATGAACAAAAATATTTAAATATAATATAAAATAAGTAAAAATAAATATAATACAAATTAACTAAAAATAAACACATAAATAAATATAATAGAAAAAATACATTAACCAGTTTACCAGCAAGTAAGCAAATCCAAAAATCTTTCTTTTATGATAAACTATCTTAATTTCTGAGCCTCCTCCAAATAATAGT